>CAJVPT010002247.1:0-18231 GCA_910592055.1 Acaulospora colombiana | reverse complement strand
TTTTAGTTTAGCCATGATGCAATTGCCCTATGTATCTCAATCGGTTTTCTTAATGATTAATAAACACACAGTACTGATCTGATCATGGGTATTAAAAAAAAAAAAAATTAACACAATTTAAGAAACAGAGTAGAAATAGGGTACCAATCAACTCTTTCTATCACTAATGATATTATTAGAACACATGAGATGACCAGTAAGTACTTATTTATATTTAGCTACTAATATGTTTCATATTCATTAATCATATTTTGCAATAAATTAAATTACCTAAAATTCAGTATCAAACTGAGATAGACAAAATTTTTCAAAAAACCAAAAAAATTTTTGAGCAACTATAAGAAGAAAGAAACAGTGAATAGACATTTTAAAATATGGCTTAATATTTGCTAACTCCCATTGCAAATAACCTCTATAGGAATGCTTCAATATGAAAGACTTCAAGTACTACACTATTAGTTCTTCTTTTTTACAGAACTTTCTTGCCATAGGTAAAGAGGTGTTTCTTGATCTTTCTACTGTAGATTACAGGAAACCAAGTTTTTATTTGAAAATAAATATAAATAAGAAAAAGGATTTGAGAGTATCTCTTAAAGTAAAACTTTAAGTTGGTTTAAGGATAGTATCAAGACTTTATTAGCAAAGAAATAAAAAATTTTGTAAACATCTTTTTTATGTATGGGCAGAGAATCAGTGGAAAAAGTTTTACATTACTTTATTATTATTATTTCTTAAAATATTTATTAATTGTAATTTTTTTTTTTATAACCCTTGGTTAGGCCAGTACTGTGTGTTTATTAATCATTAAGAAAACTAATAGAGATATATAGAACAATTGCATTATGGCTAAACTAAAAGACTTGTACTGATACACTCATTAATGACTTTCAATTTTCAAAAGAGCTTTAGCCTCTAAGTATAACCTTGGGAACAATATTTTGCTCTGGACTAAGTTTTGGGTGAAGATCCTCCTAACTTATCCATTATTGCCAGCAGATTGTTATTGCTTATTATTCTTCAAGGAACTGAATTCGAGAAACTACAAAATGGAAAAGAAAAAATAAAAGAAAAGGGGAATATCTAAAAAAGTACAAATATACTACATGAAAATTAAAAAGAAAAAAAAAATAAAAAATGCACCATATCCTCCAAAGAATCTCTGTTAAAAATCTCTTTTCATTAGGAGTTAACTCTTTTGCAATATTCTTTTTCTTCCTAACTATCTGAGGAACTTATCCATCTATACTTTTAATTATTTTCTTGTAACTATCTAAGATACTTATTACCTACTCAAATCCAGTGTCTTGCTCAATGCTTTCTTTCTTTTGGTCTTGATTTTGTATCCACCCACATAGAAAAAGACAACTAATGATGAACCCAGATTCTTATGTGTCTTTTTAGTCTTATTAAGTAACTCTTGATATCTTCTAGCAGCCATACCTAGTTAAAGAAATTTTACTAATGTTTGTCTTGATTGCAATATCATTACACAACATCTGAAGAAATGTATTCTCAATCCTAGAGAAGGGCAGTATTTAATATTTTTCTACTTTTCAGTCTTACAGCCTGACTGGAATAAGGAAATAATCTCCTTTATATACTTTGCCTAACTGGAATAATAAGAAGTTGAAGGCCTTGGCTTGAACAAATAATCACCTTTTCATTATCTAGGAAATTTAGTGCCCATCCTAATAACTTCATAATTTTTTTGCTTAAGTTAAACTTTATTTGGAGGAGTGGAGGAGTTCATATCCTTGATTTCTCTTTTAATTATCAATGATATTATCAGAACACATGAGGTGACTAATAGGAGCTTATTTATATTCAGCTACTAATGTATTTACTGTATATTAATCAATCAGATATCAGGTGATATTGTGCTGCTAAAAATTTGAGGTCAAATTGAGGTAAGCAAAATCCCTCAAGTAAACCATGAAAAACAGTAAATATTTTAAAAGGGTATAATACAGTATGTGAGAAGGTGAAAAATAAGCCTTCCCCTACCAACAGAATCTCTATTTCTTGTTGCTTCCAGTTCTGTAAGGTGATACTCTACTTTTCAGTTCTTTTACTTCCTAGAATTTTCTTGTCTTTAGTAGAGAAAGTGCATACTTGAGTCTTTTCAGGTCACTAGAGGCTCAAGTTTTTATTCAAAAGAGTTTATAAATAAGTAAGGGAAGATAGGAGAGATAAATAAAGACAAGCTTCAAATTGTTTTAATAAAAGTATAAAGATTTTATTAGCAAGGAAGTATAAAATTTCTTGCAAGCATCTTTTTGATATGTGGTCAGAGGATCAGCAAAAGAGTAATATATATTTATCTATTATTATATTTTTTAATATGCAATTATGCCATTTTGGCATGTCTTTATTGAAATATTGAAAGATACCAAAATATTTTAGACTTTTTCACAAAGTGACTAACTCGTTGTTATACATTATTAGTTAAAGAACTATACTACTTAAAAAATATGAGGAGTTCACTAAGCTAGTTCAAACTAAACAAAACTAAATCTAAATTAGGTACTCTAAGTCAGATTTAAGGAACAATATTGCACTCTCCTAGTAGCTTGACATAGTGTCTCTAAGTCAACCAGGATTATTATCAACAGTTTGTCACTATCAATTATTCTGAAAAATAATAAATTGCTAAAGTATGGCACTAGAAAAAGGGAAAAAGAAAAATACAATTCAAAGCTCTTTTAAAGGTTCTTGTTCTATTTCACAGTTTTCTCTTGAAAGGAGTTTGCCTAATTGAGATATTCTCTAAGCTTTATGATATTTGAGAAATTTAACTATTCCTAAAAGTGACTTCAAAAAGAATGTTTAAGAAACTTATTCTTCTGCTAATATACAGATTTACTTATCACTAGTAAAGCCAGCACTATAGTATATTATGAAAAAGTTTGCCTAACCAGGATAAAGAAATCTTTTCAAGAACTTTGTTTAACCAGAATAGAAGCTTGAGATCTCAGCTTTTGTTCAAGAAAGCCTTTTTCCCACTTAAGAAACTTAATGAGAAATGGAAGTCAAATCTGTTTGCCTATCTGTTATTTATCTTTCAGTATTATAATTGTTTCCTGGAAGTTAAACATATGCAATTGAAGAGAACACTTTTTCTAAAACTTTCTTTCCTACATTACCAATAATATAATGAGGCATGTAAGTGTGATCAATAGAAGCTTGTTTATATTTCAAAAACTAATATGTTTTGTATCAGCCAATCACCTTTAGTGAGGATTTGTATTATTCAAAATTCAGGGTCAAACTAAGATAGGCAAAATTTCCAGAAAACCATGAAAGTGGAAGCTTTAAGAGAACCAAGATAGTCAAAAAGAGAGAAAATAAGTCTTTTTACTACAGAAAATCTCTATAAACCTTTCACTTTAAAGGTCTGATAGGTCTTCAAGTACTTTACTACCAGTTCTTCTTCCTTTGAGAACTTTCTTACCATTGGTATCAAAGATATTACTTGACTTTTCTTGGTCACTAGATATCAAGTTTTTAAGTAAAGAGATTTATAAACAATGAAGGAAGGGTAGTAGTGATCCTTAAAGTAATACTTCAAGTTGTTTTAAGGAAAGTGTTAAGATTTTATTAGCAAGGAAGTATAAAAACTTCTTGCAAATATCTTTTTTGTATATGATCAGAAGATTAACAGAAAAAAAAATTAATTATATACATTTATTAATTGTAATTTTTTTTTTAACCCTCTGTCAAGCTAGTTATATGTGCTTTATTAAATATTTATAAACTATATATATAATATAAATTGCTAAAGCTAAAAATACTAATTAGCTCACTTGTCTTTGTAATTACTACTCTAAGTACAACTTTGAAAGTAATTTATTACTCCATTAAAAGTTCAAGTGAAAATCCTTTCAACTCTTAATATTATTGCCTGCAGGTCACCACTGCAGATCACTTTTTAAGTTCTGATATTACTCAAAAGCCAACCATCTCATCCCAAATCTAATCCCTCTCAATAAGATATCTTTTAGGTTTTTTCTTCTAATCTTCCTTCCTCCAATATCAAAGTTTTTCTTTCCAGTTATATGGTTTTAGTACCTGGAAGATTAGGAGATCTTTTTATCTTATTCTTCTTTTGGATTCCTTGCAATCTTTTCTATTCTATTATTCTTTCACATCTTACATTTTAAACCTTCTTCTAGAACTGGTTACAAGTTATACTTTGCAGCTTCTTGATTTATCTTCTTGCTTCTTTTCCAATTCTTTTATCATGATATTTAAGATCTGCTATCTTAAGAATAAGTTTACTTCTTATTAATTCTGCAAAAAAACTTAATATATCCTGACTAGTTGCTGAGAACTGTTCTACTAGCCTGGATGTCCACTTGTCTACTTTTTCTATTTCTTTATTGTTATCTACTATTAATCTAGTATTCTTCTCTTTTGCTTCCTTTTTCCTTTTCTATAAAAGTTTTTTGAAATTTGTCAAAACTTCTTCAAAACCTTTATTTAATATTTTCTTCATCTGTTCCTTATATGCTAGACATTCTAGCAAGTGATTAATTGTTTCTTCCTCTTGAAAATCACATGCAATATATTTCACTTGCTTGTATAGATCTGACCTTCTTATTATCAGTTTACTCAGTGTTAATAGCTCATTATTCATTAGCTGGATTAGAAAACTTTTTCTTTAACAATCTTTGAAAGATATATTTCATATATGACTTTTCATTCTCTTCTATACTAAATCTCATGCATAGCCTTGTTGTTCTTGAATTTGGTGGTTCCATTTTCTTTTCATTCTGTTTTATAATGTTCACTAATATATTGTAGTCTTATTATTTATTTTTTTGATGAATTGTCTTATGAAATTATTTAAAGTTTTGTTCTGTCACTTGATTTCTATAGGAACTTTATATGTAATGAGATTTTTCTATTCTATTGCTAGAAGTTTGAGAGCATATTTGGCTAGGACATCTGCTTTATCATTATGGGGGTCTCAAGAATATACCTTGATCTTGATAAGCTTCAGATCTAAATTCTTTTTCTTGACCAGCTCTATCATTCATATCCATAATAACCAGTTTTTATCCTTTAGCTATCTTTTATATATATTTTTTGAATCATCTTTTTCAATTATTTTCTACTTTAATATACAAGCTTGACTATCTGTAGAGATTTCAATTGAGCTACCTATTGGAACTACTAGAAGTATTATGACTATTGCTATTAGTTCTGCACATGTAAATGAGGGCCAACTGTTTACGCCTATTTGAAATCTACTTTTTTTTTCTGTATTACTTATTTGAATCCATGCTGCTCCTATTTTAATATTGTCATTGCCATAATTTATTAATGATTCATCTGAATAGAAGGTTAACTTTTGTTTGGATCCTAAATTATATCAGAATATCTTTATTAGGTGATCTTAATATATTTCTTCTTTAATATTTTCTTTAATGATTGTTTCTTCCCAACTTTTTATATTTATGTAATTTATCTTAGTACCTTGAAAAATGGACTGCTAAAATGGCCCTTGCAGATTTTGTACAAATACTTGGTTGCTATCTATTGTTTTTCTGATTGCTCTTTTCAAAGATATTATGAGACATGTGATTGTTAGCATCTGGACTCTCCTAGTACTTTTTCTTGTATTAAGATATGGTATTATATATATTTCTTTCATATCTCTCTTCATGATGCAACTCTATTCTTGAATAAAACCCTCTGAGTGATCCATGCATTTAATTAACTTTGTCTCTTGACTATTTTTACTATTCTGGCACTTGTAGTGTTCAATATTTACTTTTTTGTTAGATTCTTCTTGTAGTAGCTTTTTCCATATTAGTTGGTGATTGGAATTCTTTTTAATTATCTATATTTTTTGTCTCTTGTCACAGTTAGGACTGACTATAGAATATGTTAGCTTCCATTTTAATCAATCTATTTTTTATAACTCTATAAGTTGATTTAAATAATCTTTGAGAAACATTCTACTTATGTTTAAGAATTATTTTGGAATAGAATCTTTGTCAGTTTTTTGGATGAGTTAAAGCATGCATCAATTTCTTACTTTATTTGCTTCATAGTCAATAAGCTAATCTATTTATATCTTTCTATTGTTTCTTAGTGATGGTATGGCTTTATTATACTTTTTAGGTAAGAAATATTCTTTAATTAAACTATTTTCTTTTTTTTATTTAAAGATATCATAACATTTTCAATTTTGAAAAGTAATTTTTATATCTCTGGCTAACTTAATTACTTGAAGTAAAAAGTTGCCTTTGTCTGTAAAATGACCTAATAAGTTACAAGTCAGTAGATTGATTAGTTCTCAATATTTGATTTGTGTTTGTTTGAGTCTTATGATTGTTGTAATTTCTGCTGGTCCAAGATCATTCAATCTATTGCACAATCCTATTATCTGACTTTTTTTTTGTAGTATCCAGATGCTCTTCAAATTATAAATCTTTGGATGATGTATTATGCTGTTGGAAGTAGATCTGCATAATAAACTTTTGTGTTTGGAAAGTTTTCTATATGCTACTATTAATATATTGCATATTTTCCAGGACAATATACTATACTGCATTTTAAATTCTATCCTTGATATTAATATCCTATTTAAAATATAGAGTGCCTGCTTATCTATCACCTTTTTATTTTTAAAAGCTCTAGCAATTACATAAATTTCTTTGAGCACTCTTTTCTTTAGTTCAATCGAGATCTTTTAATACCTACCTAGACTTCTTTTAGATAATAATTATGATTATTAATAGTAATAGAACTGATTTGTTATTATTGATCTAAGAGTTATTGACTTTATAAAAGATTCTTGCTATTTTCAAGATCTTTTCTATATTTTTCTTGGATCATGTTATCTATGTTGTATCATCTATAAAGGCTATCATGGCATATCTTGATTCTAACTTTTCAACCTTATGACTGTTGAAATCTGGATTTCAAGTAACTGATACTTTATATTCTCTATTTGTGTCATTTTGGATTTTGCACAGTAAAGAGTTATAAAAGATTCTTCATATTAATAATGAAATGGTCTCTTCTTGGTTAATTCCATCCCCTGTTTTTATAGGATTTATAAGATTATCTTCAAATATGACTTTAAATTCTTTGTTTTTAAAAAGGCTCATCATAATCTTGATAAAACCTTTTAGTGCCTTAATTCTTTTTATTGTTTTTATCAGCATGTCCAGACTAATAATGTCATAAGCTTTAGCTGTATCTTGAAATAATATTCACAGCTCTTTTTTGTTCTCTCTCATATCTTCACAGATGTTATTCAGAATTTGAATTGGTTTTGTCTTACTTTCTTTTGATAACCCTGCATAGTTAAGTCCTCTGAGAATATTATTGATCTTACAAATATTCTCCATTTTGTTTGATGAAACACTTTTTAGTGACCTTCAATAATATGATAGGTCTCATATTTAAAAGTTCATAATCCCAAGGCTTTAGCTTGACTATAGGATATATATGACTTTGCCTTCAGGATATAGAAGTAACTTTTCATTTCAAGAAGTTGTTAAGTATTTTTCTCAAGTATTCTTTTCCATTCTGGCTTAATCTCTTTAACATCTTATAGATAATCTGAGATTTGCCTGGGGCCTTGTTATTGAGAAGCATCTTGAGTATTTCATATAATTTATCTTGTAAAATTGATTTGAAAAGATTTTTATATAAGCTCTCTTGAATATAGTTCCTGGGATTGTACTCCTCTTTCCAATCTTCTGTTAGGTTATCAAAATTGACTTCTCTTCTCTTGAAGACTTTTAGATAATATCATCTTATCTCTTTTTTGATTTCATATTTTTCTGTTATTATATATTCAATATTATATTGTCTGATTTTGATTCTGTCTAGTATAATCTTATCCCTTTCTTTATTGATTAAGGAGCTTACCATCCTTTGATTGTTTTTTAGATTATCACATCTTTGTTTTAATATGATTTTAATGGCATCTCTTATTTTTTTGGCTTCAAGTCTTTGATTAATGAACTTTAGACCTTCTATTATATCTTGAATATCCTTTTTTAATAATATCCAGTATATGTTAGAGATGTTTTATTGTATACAATAATTTTCAATCTGATGATATGGGTTGTAAATAGCATTATATTTCTTTATTGCCTTGCAAAGATTTTATAACTTTTCTATTTATTTCGAGGTTTTAGCTTTCTTAAAAAGTTCCTTCAGTTGCAAGGTTTTTTTATATTTAACAAATTCAGGACTGTATCTATTATTTATTTCATTATGTGATGGGACCTTTTTAATTTCAAGCTTGTTAAAAGCTACTTTATACATCTGTTCTTCAAATATTTCTCAAATATTGTTTATGAGTTTTTCTTCTTTATTTACTTCAAGTTTTTCTAGAAGAAGAAGTTCCAGTTTCATCTTAAACTTATAATTCAAGTTTTTTTGATAAGCTTGTCACTGTTCTGATAAAGATCCTTTTATATCAATTCAACTTTTGTTTTGTGTTTTTGGTTTGATAGTTGGGCTTCTTGTAAAGAGGTCTTCATCTTGAAGGATAATTATAAGCATAGTATGATCACTCCCTGTGACTTCTTGTATTTCTTAATTATCAAATTACAGTAATAGTTATCTTGCTAGGCCCTGTAATATTCAAATATAATCAATTCTACTACTGCTTGTGGCATTCCACTATATTGAGGTCTTATTTTTGCCTTCCCATATTACCTGGATATCCATAAAGCCCCATTCATCCAGAAAGTTGAATAGTAAAATTTCAGAATATCACAAAGATCTGAATCTAGCCTTGGAGAATATTGTTCTATCTTCTGATGGATTATAGATAGCATTGAAATTACTCATCACTATTATGTAAAAACTTTATCTCTGCTTTCTTTTGATAAGACTGATTAACTTTTCTTGTACCTTTTTGCATCATTGTTTGTCTGAAGGAATATAAATCTGTATAATACAGACTTTTTTCTTTTTTATAAGAAAGTTAGCTACTATTATATAACCTTTCTTCTCTTCTATCAATGCTATTTTCTTTTTCAAATCTTTCTGAATTAAAAAATTGATTCCTGTTTCAAATAGTATATCTTTATTGATCTATAAAAATGCTTGTAAATTTTTTGATTTCCAAAAATTTATTTTGCATTGATTTAGGTCAGCTTAGTTTCACATATTTCTATTATGCCTATTTCTTATTTCTATATCTCTTTAATAAGTCTTTGTTGATTTGTCTTGTTTGTTGCATCTCTGATGTTGTGTGAGCCTATTTTTACTACTCTTTTCTGAATATCTTCTTCTATTTCTTTTGTATTCTTTATTTGCTCATCTATGTTTTGACTTCTCAAAAAGGTAATATACTTATTCTATAAGAATTTATTTATGTTCAGGTTACCACCTTGTCCTATAGCTTTATCTGAATCTATGATTCATACTTTGCCCTTGTTATAAATCTTTGTTGAAGGATAATTGGACTCTTTTTTCCCATATCTATCTTGATCAACTAGTGTGACATTTTAGGAACAATCTATTTATCCTAGTCCTCCTCTTTTTTGTCAGCTGAATCTTGATTTACCTTCAAGCTTGGCAATTATTCTATTCAGTTTTTCTAGATTTTTCAATATGAGCTTTAGTGGATCTTGTTAATTCTCAAGCTCTGGTTTATTATACTGTCTCTTATTTTGGTTCTCTGGTGAACTTCTAGGGTTTCTCAATGGTATCCTATTACTTCCTGTTGCTAGGTGACCTAAAGTTTTATAGTATCTTTGTTGAATATTACTATTCTAACCTTGATACCTTTTTCTTTGATTAGTTGACTGCTTATATTCAATAGTTATATTAGAGTTTATCAATTCACTATCTGATAGTAAATCTGATATGGGTTCAATATTCATTTCTACTGTTCTATACTCCAGCCTTTCTCTTAATCTTTTAACTCTAGATTTAGGAATCCTTATAGTTTCTCCTATGGCTTTTACACTTCAAGATAGTCTTAGTCCCTGTAAACAAAATATATTACTTGCAAGCTCTTGTCAGTACTTCTTTTGTTGCAAAGCATACTACTGTAAAGTTTTGTTTTTTCAATATATGAGAGTTTTTTGATATATAACAGGCCTTAGCTTCTATACTATTAAGTGTCCTGGCTACCAAACTTGAGAGTATTCTATTTCTACCTAAGAGCTTGATTAAATGTTTGTTTTGTTCAATCAAAACTTCATTTATTTCTTTATTAGTCAATTTTTCTTTAGTGAAGATTGTTCTTGTCATTTCTATTTCAAGTAGTATCATCCATATTTCTTCAGAATTGGTTTTGAAGTGTTTATGCCACTTGAGGTAGGTCTTTATTCTGATCTTGATTTTTATCTTATAGATATCAATGTTTTTACCATTCCTATATCTTTTTAGATATTCTTTTATAGCTTCTGAAGAGTTTATGATCAATATCCACTAGACTTACATGCCATATGTCTTTGCTTTCTTCTGGATTGTGGATTCAACATATCTTTTTCTCCATCTTGTCTATAGCTGATTGATTCATGTATTCTTCTTTTCCTGATTCTAGTTATTGAAGACTGAAAGCTTCTTCCTTTTTGTTTATCTCTTTAAATATTTAAGGAGATCTTCTTCTTCTTTGAAGTGTAGAATCATCCATTCATTGTCATTAATAAAACTCTTATGAAGAAGGTTTTATTTATCCTGAGATAGTTTATAGAATTAATCATTCATTGTTATGAATAAAACTTTTATAAATAAGGTTTTATTTATCCTGAGATAGTTTTAAAGCATTGCACAAATAGGCTCTAGATTCCTTTTCTAAGCTTCCTGAAATGTTTGCTGTCATGGCTCCTAATCAATATGCTCCTTTTTTACTTATGTAGTATAGATTTGAAATGGTATTTGTAGTTCTATTTCTTATACTGTATGAGCTACATTCACTTATATTTTGACCTTTGATATTTTCTCTCAGTATTTCAAATTCTATTTCCTTTTTTATCTCTTCTTGTTCTTGAATATTAGATATTGTGATCTTATTGTCTACTGTTAGATTATTTTCTACCTGTGTGATGATTTCCATGGAAAGGACTTTTATGTTTTTTAATACATTTTTTTCTTTTTTAATTATTTCAAGAAGTTCATTTTTGATGTACAACTGAAACAGATTTTCTTCTTTTTCTTTTTCAAGCTACCAGAGATAGGTTATATGTTGTATTAAGATTTATTTTTTATGAAATGTCATTTTGTTTACTCCTAAGATACTCACAATAATACTATCAAGTATCATATAGGTTTCTAGAACTGATGCTTCTTCTTTCACTTGAATGGTGACTTGCCCCTATCTAACTATTTATTGTATATCCCATAGTTCATTATGTTTGTCATACTTTCTTGCAAGTCAAATTAAAGTATCAATAATATCCTTTTCACTTTTATCTATTATTTGTAGAATCTTCTCTGTCTTATTTATTGTGCATATGAAGGATAACTAATAGGGGATAAATTATATAGTGTTGCTAAAGTCATGTGAAGTCAAAAAATCTTTTACGTATTTTACTTCCTGTTTTAGTAATTCCCTATTTTGATTTGTATCTTGATTTTGTTTTAATCAGACATATGTTGTTTATTTCTTCTTTATCTAGTGTTGTTTACTTATTTACACTAGTTTATAATATTGTGTTATAGATCTTTGCTGTTTTGTTTATGTCAATTATATCCTATAATAATATTGTAATTAAGGATTTTGCCAAATCTATTTGCTTTTGTTGTACTGTTGTAATAGATCTTTGTCAAACTTGTTATTGACAACAAATCAATATATGTGTATGTGTTTACATTACTCTGGCTAGGTGTTTTGATGTTTATAGGATAGAATATACATGTTAAGCTGTTTAAACCTTAGAGAGCTTTGATATCCTTTTGAGTCTTATGGAATTTGAGATTTGCTTGATTTATTGAGTGAACCTACTTTCTTTATAATTTCTTGTAGTATCAAGAAAGGTGTCAACCTATACTGATCTGACTGCAAGTACTATAAAGTTGATATTGGCTTCCCTTTTCTGACTGCAAATCAGTTTATGTTGATTTCTTTCCTTTTTTTTAAAAAAAGAAAAAAAGCTAAAGTTGTTGCTATATGTATATATTTTCTAACAATCTACTGCTTTAGGGTTATGTATGAAATATTGTTTTATGCTAAGATGATTGTTATATACTAATGTTGCAAGAATATGTGTCTTGAATTATAAATGTTTTTCTTTTCTTGGGTAAATTGCCTAAAAAGAAAATTTTTAAGGATCTGAGAGATTTGTGAAAAGAGTTTTATATTTATTTATTTATTTATTTACTTTTAAACCCTCTGTCAGGCTAGTTATGTATACTTTATTAAACATTTGTAAACTATACATATTATATGAATTGCTAAAGCTAAAAAACACTAACTAGCTTACTCATCTTTGTAATTACTACTCTAAGTGTAACTTTGGAAGTGATTTATCACTCCATTAGGAGTTCAGGTGAAAACCCTTCCAACTCTTAATATCATTGCCTGCAGGTCACTACTGCAGATCACTCTTTAAGTTTTAACATTACTCAAAACCCAACCATCTCATCTTAAATATAATCCCTCTAAATAAGATATTTTTTAGATTTTTATCTTCTAATTTTCCTTCCTCCAATATTAGAGTTTTCTTTTCCAGTCATATAGTTTTAGCACCTAAGAGGTTAGGATGTCTTTTTATCTTATTTTTCTTTTGGATTTCTTGCAATATTTTTCATTTTATCATACTTTCATATCTTATATTCCAAATTTTCTTCTAAAACTGGTTACAAGTCATACTTTGCAGCTTCTTAATCCATCTTCTTGCTTCTTTTCTGATTTTTTTATCATGGTATTTAAGATCTACTATCTCAAAAATGAGTTTGCTTCTTATTAACCCTGTAAAAAAACTTAATGTATCCTGACTAGTTGTTGAGAACTATTCTACTAGCCTGAATTTCACTTGTCTACTTCACCTATTTCTTCATTTTCACTACTATTAATCTAGTATTCTTCTCTTCTACTTTCTTTTTCCTTTTCCATAAAAGTTTTTTGAAATTTATCAGAACTCCTTTAAAACCTTTATTCCATATCTTATTCATCTGTTTCTTATATGCTGAATATTTTAGCAAGTGATTAATTGTTTCTTCCTCCTGAAGATCACATGCAATACATTTCACTTGCTTATATAGATCTGGCCTTCTTATTATAGTTTACTCAGTGTTGATAGCTCATTATTTATTAGCTTGATCAGAAAGCTTTTTCTTTGACAATCTTTGAAAGATACATTCCATGTATGGCTATTCATTTTCTTCTATACTAGATCTCATGTATATGGTTTTATTGTTCTTGAATTTGATAACTCCATTTTCTTTCTATTCTATTTTGTAATGTTTACTGATATGCTATAGTCTTATTATTTATTTTCTTGATAAATTGTCTTATGAGATCATCTAAAGTTTTATTCTGCCACTTGATTTCTGTAGAGATTTTGTATGAAATGAGATTTTTCTATTCTATCACTAGAAGTTTGAGAGCATCTTTGACTAGAGTATTGCTTCATTATTATAGAAGTCTTAAGAGTGTACCTTAATCTTGATAAGCTTCAAATCTAAATCTTTTTTCTTTACCAGCTCTACTATTTATGCTCATAATGATCAGTTTTTATTCTTTAGCTATCTTTTATATATTCTTTTTGGGTCATCTTTCTCAACTATAAAAGTTTTATATTTATTAATTATAATATAAATATATATTATATATACTATATATATTTATTTATTTATAAATTTAATTTATTAAATATTATAAAATAAATAAATTTTTATGTATATCATATAATTTAAAATTTTAATTATTTTATAATATTATAATTGATGTATTTTTTATTAAAAAAAATAAATTAATGTTTATTAACAAAAATTTTAATTTTAATTATTTTAAAATTTTTAATTTTTATATATATTTATTAATAAAAATTGATAGGTGATATAAGACTTTTATAAGCTACCCTATATTTAAAAATTTTAATTGCTGTTTACTAGAGATTCTTGCTACTATGATTTTAAATACATATATGCTTTTATTATTTTATCTAAAAGTTGATTTCTTTTTTCAGTAATTAAATTTTTGTGATTAAAAAAATCTATTTTATAGATACACTAGTTACAGATATTGTAAATAATTATATACAATATATGTTAAATATAAAAATTACTGTTTATTTATTTTTTATCATTTCAAAATATCTATTTCTTCTATTATTCGAGATAATAAAAAATATAATCATAATTTATTTTAATTTTCTATATATTATTACTTGAATAATTTTGTCCTAATTGTATTATATGTTTCTCTTATATTGGTAACTTTTACAGTTTTTGAATTTAATTTTTTATACTTTTGAAAAATATTATCAACACTAGAAATTAAAAATATTTAATATTAACAAGTTATATTATAAATAAGCATAAATACAATAAATATATTTACTCTTTTTTTATCTCTTCAATTAAATTTTTTCAATTGTTTTTAACAAAGTATTCTATTTTAAACTATGAATTTAAAATAACTATTAGTATATAAATTTTATTTGTTTTGTTATAGTATTCTAAAATTTTATTTTAATATATTTTTGTTATTTCTTTAATATTTGAATTAATCCTATTATTGTCAATAGTATCTTTTAAATGATCAATTAAAATATTATATAATAAGATTGTAATAAAAAGTGTTAAATACAGTATATTGATATTGATATTATTATAGTTACTTTATAAAAATACTCAAGAAATTTTGTTATTATTTAATTCCTACAAATATATAATAAATTGGTTAAAATTATATTACTGTATATAAATGTTAAATAATATAAAATAAACTTATTATTTTTGCTATATAATATATATAACTTTATTATATATTAAATTTCATTAAGGATTTATAGACAACTCTTTCTGTTGATCCTCTGATCACACACAAAAAAGATGTTTGCAAGAAGTTTTAATACTTCTATACTAATAAAGTCTTATTACCTTCTTTAAACTAACTTAAAGAGTTCTTTCAGAACTCCCTCACTTCTCTCCCCTCTTGTCTACAATCTCCTTTAAACAAACTGAACTCTCATAGCTTGCAAAGTTCAGCTTCCACCTTTACTACCTATGGCAAGAAAGTTTCTAAAGGAAAAAGAACTAACAGTGAAGTACCTTCCACCTCTTAACTTACAGTGGAGATAATAGAGGTTAAAAACTAGTCAAAGGACTCAATTTTCTACCTTTTGCCTGATGTTGTGGCCTCTCAGAGCTATTTTTTTCACAGCTTTCTGGGGAATTTTGCCTACTCCAGCTTGACCCTGAAATTTTGGGTAGCACGGATCTTATTGACTCTGATTGGTCAACGTGAAACACGTTGGATAAAATTGATAAACAAGTTCCTATTGGCCACCTCACATGTCTGAATACATTTTCTCAGCTCCATAAGAACCTGGAGTCCACCATAAGTCATAATTCCCTATGCGGGTGGATACAGGACAAGCCTCCGATACATCATTAGATACAAGAAAGAGACCGTCCAACCATGGCAAAGGTCACAAGATGCTTGATTGTTTCTTTTTAAAAATCAAAGTTACCTACTCCTGATTGTATATTAGGTAGGTTTCTACTTCTACTGCTCGGAAAAGTCCAACTGGAAAAAGTGAAGAAAATGATCAGAAACACTCAGTGGTAAAGCTAGTGCACATAGTATATCAAGAAGTTTTTATCCTATCTCCAAAAAATCCCAAGCTGAAAGACTAGAAGGTTAACACTACTATACCAATCAAAACTCAAGGTCAAAAATGTCAGCAGTGACTTGCAAACCAGCTGGATAATCTGAGAGATTCTTGACAATCGTTAATATCAACAGTCACCAGCAGGATATGCCAACCGCGAGGCTAGGTGCAGTCCTTATAGAAGGAATTAAATCTGAAATACATTGCACAGATGGGTAAGTATACCCATATTCAGATAAGAATGGGTTTAATTGAAGATATACTGGGAGACTTTCAAGTCATTCATGCAGACACCAATATACCACCCGGGCCTTCTTGATTACTCACTCCTCACAAGCCTTAAAACTGTAAAGTCTTCCTTATCATCTCTACCATATTTCCGTAAAGACTCAGGAGAAGCCCCCCCAGTCCTTCATCAAAAGGGGAATTCAAAACAGGATCGACATATGCTGAGAAACATCACAGCTATCTTGTTATAATAGTACATGACTGGTCTTTTCTTTTTATTTTTTTTTTTAACTTTAATAATACCCACATGCTCAATAAGATGTGGGCTTCTTTGAAAAAAGAGAGCAACAAGCCTCGAAGTAGCTTTAGCTTATCGAATTCTTTATTTATCCCCTAATATACACCTCTGTACATGCACATTGCGCAATTGTATAAATAAAATTTGGAACTTAATAAAGATTAGGCATGAGCCCGTTTAAAAAAAAATAAAATAAAATAAAATAAAATAATCTGATTTCTATTTTTGTAATAAAATTTGAATCTGACTTATGTTACTTTGTTAATTTTATACTTCTAAATTGATCTGATAATCTTGTTTCTAATGAATTTGATTTTTAAAAAATCAAGAATATAATTAAAAACAAAAAAAAATTATGTATTTTATAGATTATCAATTTTAATTTTAATTGGTTACTTTTAAATACCAATTATTATTGATTAATTAAATTTGATGTTTAAATTTTTAATGGTGCAGGACTTTTGTAAGCTACTATATTAGCAAAATTAATTAAAAAAAAAAATCCAATAGAATAGTAGTATACATAAAAAATGGATACAATATTTTCTATAGTTGCATGAAAAGGCCTGGCTATTGACATTGATATTTAGAAGTTCATTAAAGGATAGAATCAAAGAAAGATTGATTTTGACTGAAGTAATCAAATATGAATTTAAAATAGATGAAGTAAAAAGAAAATTAAGATAAATCAAATAGTTTTTTGAAGCTAATTTAATATACTTATACATTTTATATATTTTTTAAGAATAATAAGAACAAAATCTTTTTGATAAATCTTACTCATAATAAGTTTTTTATATTACAGCCACTTAAGAAGTGAAAACCAGAAGTTTATAAAACAATAACTTGTATTAGGTATAAAACTTATAAAAAGACAATTAATTATCTGTTTTTGTGTTTAGCAACAAACTTCGAAAGACTAGATATCTAGAAAGAAACAAGTAGAAAGTTGGCTCAATATATTATCAATCAGGTAAGGTCAAGGATGAAGATCAAAAAAATATATATTAAGTAGTTAATATATGGCTCAATGAAAATATCAATAGATATAAAGCCTTTTCAAAATAATATACAATATGAATATATACAGTACATAAAAACAAAATAAGAGATATTGAAGATATTCTCAAACAATACTATAAGATATAGCCACTTATCATAAAGAAAGATATAGGAAGACTGTACCAATAAATATAAAAGAATTTTTGAAAAAAAATCTGAAATAAATATTGCAAAGTGATAATTGAGTAGAAAAAGACTTTAGATATTAATAGAAAATCTAAATAATACTTAGTTCTAAAGACAAGTTTGAAAATATAGAAAATTCAGAAAAAGAAAATATTTCTTTATTAGAAAAGATCTTATTTGAAGAACAATTCAAAAATATAAATCTTAAAAAAATTATTAAAAGATAGATAATGAAAGAGAAAAAATGGTTAGATATTTGATCTGTTATTTAGAATTTTGAGTAATTTATAGTGATAATCTGTAAACAATGAACTTGATAACTAAAGGATAATTCAAGTTATTAAGAAAGCAAAATATTATTCTCTAAGTTGCATCTAAAAAAGTTAAACTTTCAAGATAAGTAAACTGTTATATGAAAGTCTTTTAAATTGTATAATAATTTTAAAATATATAATAAAGATAAGCTATATCAACTTAATCTGTAGTAGTAATCTGTAGGCAATGAAGTTAACAGTTGGAAGGATCTTTACCTGAACTGCTAATGGAACAATAAATTATTCCCGAAGTTGCACTTAGAGTTTTAATAATTTTTAAAATAGTAACGAGTAAGTTAGGTAAAAACTTAGCTTTAGTAATACATTTTTAATGTAAAGTATACATATGTTTAATAAAGCACATATACCTAGCCTGACAGAGGGTTTAATAAAAAAAAAATAAAATAAAATACAGTATATTGCAAAAGTCATATTT
>CAJVPT010002246.1:0-18232 GCA_910592055.1 Acaulospora colombiana | reverse complement strand
AAGACTAAGAGATGGATAATGTGGATTGCAAGTTCCTATCTCTTCCTTAAGTTCCTCAGGTGGTGACAAAGCTTTAACGGACAAAAGCTGAGGTCTAAATACTTTTCTTGAGATATCCCAATCTGATATATACTTAAATAAAAGACCAGTTGGATTGACTCATCTGATGCCACAAGTGGTGACAAAGAAGATCTCTTCCGAGGCTCAAGAGAAGCAAGAAGACTATCCCAATCAGGCAAATCCCTTTTGAGAGGAGGATTGCTTTCTTTTTAGACTTTTTTGATGGGACCTTGAATTGTTCCCCTTTTCCAATTTCTTTTTTTCCCCTTTCCCTTTAACTTAGCAATTCATGGTTTATGGGCAATCTATAGTGACAAACTGTTGGCGATGAACCTAGTGGATAGAGATGGTATACCAATCCCCTAGGGGAGTGAAACATTGTCCCCTAGACCTGACTTAGAGTACTTAGGTATAATGACGAGTTAGTTATTATGTGAAAAATCTGTAATATTGTAGATAGTTATATAACTTCTCAATAAAGATCAAGCCATATGACATGATTGCAGGTTAAAAAAAAAAAAAAAAAAAAAATTTCGCATATTTTTAAAAATTTTCATTATGAAAAAACTCCGGAGTTTTTTATTATAAAAATTTTTTCTTATAAAAATTTTCAAAGATCTTTGAAGTTTTCCGAAGATTTTTTTCAAAAATTTTTGAAAATTTTTTTATAATGGAGGTCTCCAGAGATCTCCATCAAAATAATTTCCTGATGTAGTTGCTTATTGAACGAAGATCAAAGAAAATTGCAAAATATCAGGATGAATTAACTGATATAATTAAAGAAACAAAGGTACATTCATCTAAAGAAAGTGAGACTGATTTAGAAAACCTCATTAAAATAAGAATAAATGTATATAATTATAGTTGATATTCTGAAGAGATATTTTTAAGTGATTTGTGGATCTATAGTACAGTGGTAGTGCTCTCAGGTCAAAATCACAAGATCCAAAGTTCAATACCATATAAGGACGAATATGAAAATAAGCCATAGGTAGTATAAAGATCTCATCTACCTCATGATAATAATCAAGTGTTCCAATAAGACAATAAGAAGAATCCATCTACTTATATAGCCATAACAAGACAAGATTCACAATAATACAAGTTATAAATAGGTAAACATAAGTGGTATGATCTTCTACACAAGACAAATCACCTGGTCATGACAGAAAAAAAAAAAAAAGAACTTGTCCACTTAGAGAATAACAAGATATGCCCAAAGAAGACAAAAATTCAGCCTAATGTGATACTGAAGATACAAGACAGGCCCCCAAGAAGGGAAAATCAAGTGGTTTGATGTCCTTCACACAAGACTGTTCCATCAAAGTATTAAGATAGACCATGACACAAGATAAGCCCTATAGATAAAAAAAACTTTAAGCATTAATAGGATTATTCCATACAAGAGATTTCCAATACCAGTCCTGATGGGTATCTTGGACAAGTTTTTGGCATGTTAGTTTCTTTAATCAGGGATAGCAACAGATCATCTGGTGGGCTACAAACCCTAGGAAGTGCTGTTTTTAGACATAGGATAATATAGCAAGGTCATTTTACGAAGATAGACTCCTCCAACTCCTATAGCTTAGTTAGAATTAAGAGACAGTCCTACACTAGATGGTCACATAGTTACCCTATTCTAGTTGGGTGGGACGTAAATAGATGCCTATTATACTATTCGTTGATCTGTAAATCCTTAGACAGTATAGGTAATTACTCATCCCAGTTGTTCCTAGGACATATCTTGATTATAATAAAAGCACAAAACTGGTATGGGAATAAGCTAGCATTTAAAAAAAAAAAAGATATTTTTTAGTAAAATATTTTATATCAAATAATTACAATATTAATCATAATTACTTATAGTTAAAGAATTTGTTGAAATATTTGATAAACAATTGAAATCAATTCAAGTGTTCCAGCCAACTCATAAATAATATTATATTTCTATAACATAATACCACCAGAAGGCTTGCCAAATTGGATATACAGTTTGAAAAACATTATAGAATATGAACAAGAAAAAGAGATAGAAAAAGGTAAAAAATTGATAGATAAGTCCAAAAGATAAAAAATTACTGAATATGAGAAATTATTAATGTATTCAGGAAGTGAGAAACAAACTGGGAAAAGTACACAAATAGGTAAAATTCAGTGAATAGTTAGATTAGAAGAAAAAAGTGAAAAATCTCAAAAATATTCAGTAAGGTAAGATTAATTAGGCTAGTTTTAAAAAAGGCAAGCTGAAATCTTTAAAGAGAAAAGAAAAGCAAGTAGAAAAGAAGGAAAAGGAAAATAACAAATAATTTAGTCAATAGATTTTGTAATTTTTTAATAAATTTTGAGAAATTTGAATTTTTTGTTATAGTAATTTTTTTGCTGAATTTTTTTCTGCAGTAATTTTTTTTGTCAAATTTTTTCTCACAGTAATTTTTTTGCTGAATTTTTTGCCACAGTATTAATTTTTTTGACTGCAGTATCAATTTTTTTGTTGAATTTTTAGCCACAATATGTAAAAAAATTTTTTATCACAATATTGCTAAATTTTATGCTGAATTTTTTTTCATAATATACTGATATTTTTTTGTTGATTTTTTGCTGATATTTTTAATATCAAGTGGTAGCAATTGTAACTAATTTATCAATTTTTTTATTATTAATTTTTGCCAAATTTGGCAATTATTCAATAGCCAAATAATACAATTTTACTAGTGATAAGAAAGCTAAAATTGGTTTATTCAATTTTCTTAAATATTGAAACTTTATAAATAGTTAAAAAATATGGAAAGAAAACAATAATACTATCTTTACATAGTTTAATAAAATTACCTTTAGTAGAATTAACTATATATATATTTCTGCAAATATCAGACTAAATTATATACATGACTTTTATAACCTCTCAATAGAAATAACAACTAGTAATAACCACACTTTTCTTATAATAAGATTTATAAGCAATAATCTGTTTCAAAAAAAGTTCTAGAATAGTAAAGAAACGAGAGTATAAAGATTTTCAGATATCATTAACTTGACTATAAAATAGTGAAAAAAGTATAGATAATGGACAGATACAAATTACACAATTCTAAATAACTATTCACAGTAGCTATATCAAATTAAAATCCATTTTAAGTATTAAATAAGATATGACAACAAATAATTAGAAGAGCCTATAGAATATTAAAAAATATATATATACAGTATATATATTTCAATGTTTAAAACAAATTAAAAATAGGTAAGGCTATTTTGAGACAAGATTATAAAGTCTATAAAGAAATCAATAAAGTCTATTATCTACTCAAAAAAGCTTAAGTCAACTAGAAATCTATAATTAAACAAGAACTTTCTAGATCAATCAATAATCTCAAAAACTTTATAAAAAGATATATAATTGAAAACTATTTATTCCTCAAGAAGCAAATGATATCAAATCATAACTAAAGAAGATAATAAAAATTGAATAAACTTTGAAATTAATTTGTAAAAAGAAAGAAAGCTTATATATTAAGAATCAGATATACAAGATATTAGAAATTAGATATAAGAATCTTAAAAACAATTAAAATAGAATGTTAAGTTCGATTATTAACATAAGAAGACTTAAAATCATATTAGACCATATATATATATATTTTTTTTAAACCCGTGATCAAGCTAGCACTGTGTGTTTATTAATCAATATGAAAACCAATAGAGATACATAGGGCAATTGTATCATGGCTAAACTAAAAACTTGTACTAACACACTCATTAATGGCTTTCAATTCTCAAATGAGCTTCAGCCTCTAAGTGCAACCTTGGGAACAATATTTCGCTCTGAAATAAGTTTTGAGTAAAGACCCTCCTAACTTACCCATCATTGCCAACAGGTTGTCACTGTTTATTATCTTCCAAGGAACTGATTTAGAGAAATTACAAAAGGGAAAGGGAAAAAGAAAAGGAAAGAAAATGCACAATTGTGCTACAGGAAAATAAAAAAAAGGAAAAAATAAAAGTACTCCAAGTTCTCCAAAGGATCTCTACTTGAAACTTTCTCTCATTAAGAATCAACCCTTCTGGGATATCTTTCTTCTTCCTGACTATCTAAAGAACTTATTCATCCGTGCTCCTGATTATTTTCTTGTGAGCATCTGAGGTACTTATCACCTACTCGAATTTAGTGTCTTGCTCAACACTTTTTTTCTTTCAGTCTTAATTTTATATCCATCCACATAGAACTGAATGACTAATAGTGGACCCCAGGTTCTTATGTGACTTTTCAGTCTTGTTGTATAACTCCCGATATCTTCTAGCAGCCATGCCTAGTTAAAGAAATTTTACTGGTATATATCTTCTATTACCCAAAAAGTCAGATTCCCCAACAATCTTTTTGTCTTGCAATGGTAGGAGGGTCTCACATAATATGGAGATCCTTGTTGATTATAATATCATTACACAATGTCTGGGAAATGTATTCTCAATCCTAGAGAAAGGCAATGTTTTACATTTCTCTGCTTTTTGGTCTTATAGCCTGACTGGGACAAGAAAATAACCTTATTCACATACTTTGCCTGACTGGAATGATAAGAAGTTGAAGGTCTCAGTTTGAATGAATAATCACCTTTTCACCACCTAAGGAATTTAGTACCCATCCTAATGGTCTCATGATTTCTTTGCTTCAGTTAAACTTCATTTGGAGGAGTGGAGGAGTTCGTATCCTTGATTTCTTTTTCAATTACCAATGACGTCAACAGAACACATGAGATAATCAATAGAAGCTTGTTTACATTTAGTTACTAACATGTTTTGTATTCACCAATTATATTTTGCAATAGATTGTATCACCTAAAATTTAGGATCGAACTGAGGTAGACAAAATTTCCCAGAAAATCAAAAAAAATTTTTGTGTGACTATAAGAGAAAAGAAACAGTGGGCAGATACTTTGAAATATGGCTTGATGTTTGCTACCTCCCACTGCAGAAAATCTCTATAGACATGCTTCAATATGAAAGGTTTCAAGTACTATATTATTGGTTCTTCTTCCTTTCAGAACTTTCTTGCCATAGATAGAGAAGGTGTTTTTGACTTTTCTAGGTTACAGGGAGCCAAGTTTTTGTTTGAAAATGAATATAAACAAGAAAAAGTATTTGGAAGTTCTCTTAAAGTAAAACTTTAAGTTGGTTTAAAAATAGTGTTAAGACTTTATTAGCAAAAAAATAAAAAATTTCTTGCAAACATCTTTTTTGTGTGTGGGCAGAGAATTAACAGAAAGAGTTTGTTTTTTTTTTTTTGTAAATATTTATATTAGACCATATTTTAACTAAGAAACAAAATAATACTGACTATATAGTTACTAATTCTTAGATTATCAAGTAACAGTTAAGATTTATTATTAAAAGACTTTCAAAGAAGAAATACAAACTTTGAAAATATGAATCAGAATGAAAAAAAAAATATCAATTCAAACCATGAATAGATAAAAATAGTATTTGCTATTGACAAAAAAGATCTTATTAAAAAATTAAAAGAAATACTATGAAATCTCTTAAATAAAAAGGCTTCAGGTTTTTTACTTATTAGTTCTAAAATATTTAAAAACTTAAAATCAAAAGAAAAACATCTTTTTATTTAGTTTTTTTAATAAGATTATAGAATATTAATAAATTTTCAAGAAAGAAAAAAGCAATAATATCTATCTAATATCAAAGTCAAAATCTTAAAACTATAAATTAAGCAAAATAAGATCTATTATTTTATTAGAAACAACAATAAAATGTTTTACCAAAATAATACCAAGTGTTTAATAGCAATATATAAAAAGTATAATATATTATAAGGGTTCAACTTTATTAGTCTGCAAGAAAAAATATATTTGAACCTATCTATCTTTTAAATAGTATTTGTAAAGAAATTAGAAAAAAGAAAAGGAGTTATAGATCCTTTTTCAAAATATAGTAAAGGTATATAATACAATTAGTTTTGATATATTAGAACAAGCAATAGAATGAATCCAAATTTCAATTATTATGTAATAGCTTCCAATCAACTTATTTTAAGAATAAAAAATTCTATATAATCCTTTCTGATGGATTATTTGAATCTATTATAGCAAATAATAGTATTGATAAAAAAAATAATATCTTTTTTTTTTTGATATATTTTATATGATCTACTAATAAACAATATTGAAAATAATATTGACTTTGAATATACAATATAAGAAAAATAGATTCAGACTTTTGAAAACCAGAAAATAAAAAAAATTTTTACCAAAACAAGTAGTTATTGCCTATATAGATGATATTATATGAATAGTTAAAACTAAACAAGATATAAAAAACATTTTTGAAAAAGCCAGAAAATTTTATATAACAAATAACTCATAGATTAATAGTGAAAAATCAATTCTACTTATATTAAATCAAATTCAGGAAGAGTCTAGAATAGTATATATAGATATGAATAAAATAGATATTAAAGAATTCTGTAAAGAATATTATGTATAATTTCTAAGAATATGGTTTGAAAGAAATACAATAGTAGAGAAATAATAGACTTAATTAAGATAAAAATTAAATCAATAACTCAAGCTATTAGCAAAAAACAAATAATAGAGAAATATACCTACTATATAATTAATAGAGTTTAATTTTCTATATATAATATTATATAATATATACAGTAATATATTTATATTAATAAAAAAATATACAATAATCTTAATATAATATACAGAAAAGTATTTAAAAGCAAGACTCTCATTTGTAATATTATATTAAATAGTTGTATTCATAATAATGAAATTCTTAAGTTAAAAAATGTATAGAAAATTTAGCTTAAATATCACATTACTTTCTTATTTTGTCAACTTAACAATAAGGAAAATTTAGAAAATATGGTACTTATTTGACTTAAGTAATGTCAAATGAAATATTGGAATTCAAAAATATACTGGAATATTCAATAGATGTTGCACTTGATAAAAAAGATAATTTTGCTATGTCTGTACTGGCTCTAGTTAAAAAGCTTCAAATAACTTATTAAAGTTAAAAATAAAGAGAAATGTTTTAAAGCAAAAGAAATATCTTATCTATCAAATAAATTTTTTAAAAAAATATCATATATAAGAAAGCTATTCCATCATTTAAGAAATATAATATTATTTTCTTGGATCAATTTACTAATATTAAAATAGAAATATTCAAAGACTAGAGAGTAATTCAAATACTCTTTGATAATAAAAAGGATCAAATTCCCAAATAATATGAACAAGTTTTGAATCTAGTGATAAAAAAATATGATTTACTTAAGAACTTATTAAAAAACTTAGAATTAACTAGCTATAAGATTCAAATGAAAAAATTACTACTTTAGTTATATGAAAAAAAACTTATTGAAGGATTCAAATAGACTCCTTTCTAAATACTATATAGATAATTAAAAGTCTAGAAAATAATATTATCTTTTTACATTATCAATTGAGATATAACTCTACTATTTATTATATAGAATATTTATTAGATTTTATAAAGTAGACAACTAGACCAATACCCTTAAGAATTCAACTATTGTCACAACTGAACAAAACTAAAAGTATAAAAGTATAAAAAATCTCACATCTTCAGATAACCCAACAGGTTAGTGAACTTCTGATACTAATTAAATAAATAATATATTTCAAATATAAATATTATAAAAACAAAATTTTGCATAGATAATTGAAAAATAACTAATATAAAACAAATAATATAATTAGAAAAACATATTAATGAATTACAGAATACTCTTAAGCAAAATCAAAAAAGTGGTTTTAAGAATTTTATTTTTATTTTTATTTTAAAACTAGCTTATCCCATGCCTTTTCCAGTGCTTTATTAAGAAAAGATCATATTTAGCAACAATCGGGATAAATACTTTCCCATACTGTCTAAGGATTTACAGATCATTAGAGAGAAATAAAACAGGGAGCTATTTATTTTTACAACTTGATCTATATTTAACCTAACCAGAATAAGAAAAATATATGACCATCTAGTATAAATACTTCTCTTTTAAAAACAAAGTGGGGGATTAGTGAGATATACAAGCTGTGCATTGCTTACCCATCTCCAAATTTAGGAATCGATATTATCTAGAGTACACTAATGCATCCACCAATCGGCTTGTTGCCACTCACTATGGAACCTAACATGTCAACACTATTCTATGTTGAAGATTTCTTGTACTAGTCTTGTGATTAGTCAATATTAAAAGAAAAAATTAAAATGAAGGGGAAAGTTTGAAAATATTTACAAGAAAATGAAATAGGGAAAGAAATAAAGAGACACCTAATGACTACTCTTCCACCCAACTTTGCCTCTGAAGATAATCAATCTATAGCCTTGACACTTTCAGAGTTAATGAGAGAGAGGAGATTACAGTCCATGTAATGTTTATCCACCTGTATATCTAGCTGGTAATTTATGATGAACCTAAGGTTCTTATGGAGCTTAGAAAATACATTCACGTTCCATATCACGTGTATCCTTGTTTATATTTCTGCTAACTGTGAAACAATCAATCTCAAACTTTAGCCAATCAATCCGTCCTAAATCTGGTGTAATAAAAAATTCAGGGTCAAGTTAGAGTAGATAAAATTCCTCAGAAAAACCAAGAAAACAGTTACATGTTGAGAAAGAAGCTGTTTTTGTCTGTGATATTGATGTTTGCCTACTGGCTGGTATGAAGTTGTTGATCCAAACTTCTTCCTAGACTCTGGGACCTCCATAAGGAAAAGAGAGAGGATACTTTTTTATCTAGTTTCTTCTTCCTAGAAAAGCTTTCTTGCTATTAACTTCTTAGGTAGGGGGTTTGTGAAAAGGAAAAGTAAACAAGAAGGATATAGTATGACTACTGCTAAGCAAAGCAGGTGTTTTTAGGAAGAGTTTTGAAGTTTTGAAGAAACGCTTCTTTGGAAGTAGTAGTCAAGGATCTATGGAAAAGAATTGTAATTTTATTTATATCTACATAAGAAAATAACTCTAGACTGGTCTCAATTAAACAAGATACTTGATTATAGATAGTGTTATAACTAAATCTTCAATATTAACTGCATTACTTTTACTAAAGCTACAATCCCAAGATAATATATCCTATACTTAAAGATCCAAGAATAAGAAAAAAAAATAATTTGTTGGTTCCTTTCTTGGAAACTAAGTATATGGAACTGATGGAACAAGAGAAAAAAATATATTGATAGTAATAGATAAAGTAAGAAAATACAGTTACAAATAATCAATATTCAAGATTATTTTTTTTTTAACCCTCTGTCAGGCTAGTTATACAGTATGTGCTTTATTAAACATTTGTAAACTATATATATAATATGAATCGCTAAAGCTAAAAAATGCTAACTAGCTCACTCATCTTTGTAATTACTATTCTAAGTACAACTTTGGGAATGATTTATCACTCCATTAGGAGTTCAGATGAAAATCCTTCCAACTCTTAATATTATTGCCTACAGATTACGACTGCAGATTTTTCTTTAAATTTTAATATTACTCAAAACCTAACCATCTCATCCCAAATCTAATTACTCTTAATAAGATATCTTTTAGGTCTTTATCTTCTAATCTTTCTTCTTTCAATATCAGATTTTTCTTTCCAGTTATATAGTTTTGGCACCTGGAAGGTTAGGAGTCTTTTTATCTTATCCTTCTTTTAGATTCCTTGCAATCATTTCTATTCTATTATTCTTTTATATCTTGCATTTCAAACCTTTTTCTGGAACTGGTTACAAGTCATACTTTGCAGCTTCTTGATCTATCTTCTTGCTTTTTTTCCAATTTTTTTACCATGGCATTTAAGGTCTGCCAGCTCGAGAATAAGTTCACTTCTTATTAACTCTACAAAAAAACTTAGCATATTCTAACTAGTTGCTGAAAACTGTTCTACTAGCCTGAATGTTCACTTGTGTACTTCACCCATTTCTTTACTGTCATCCACTATTAATATAGAATTCTTCTTTTCTGCTTCCTTTTTCCTTTCTTGTGAAAGTTTTTTGAAATTCATCAGAACTTCTTCAAGACCTTTATTCCATATCTTTTTTATCTGTTTCTTATATGCCGAATATTCTAGCAAATGATTAATTATTTTTTTCTTCTGAAGATTATATGTAGTATATTTCACTTGCTTGTATAGATCTGGCCTTCATATCATTAGTTTACTCAATATTGGTAGCTTGTCATTCGTTAGCTTAATCAGGAAGCTTTTTCTTTGACAATCTTTAAAAGATGTATCCCACATATGGTTATTTATTCTTTTCTATAATAGATCCCATGTATAGCCTTGTTGTTCTTGAATTTGGTAGCTCCATTTCCTTTCTGTTCTGTTTTGTAATGTTCACAGATATGTTGTAGTCTTGTTATTTATTTTCTGGATAAATTGTCTTATGGAATCATCTAAAGTTTTATTCTGCTACTTGATTTCTGTAGAAATTTTGTATGAGATGAGATTTTTCTATTCTATTGCTGGAAGTTTAAGAGCGTTTTTGGTTAAAGCATCTGTTTCATTATTATGGGGGTCTTGAAAATATGCCTTGATCATAATAAGCTTCAGATCTAGATCTTTTTTCTTGATCAGCTCTACTATTTGTACCCATAATAAATAGTTTTTATCCTTTAGCCATCTTTTATATGTTTGTTTTGAATTATCTTTCTTAATTATTTTCCACTTTAAGATACAGACTTGACTATCTGTAAAGATTTCAATTAAGCCATCTACTGGAACTACTAGGAGTATTGTAACTATTGCTGTTAGTTCTGCATGTGTGAAAGGGCCAACTGTCTACTCCTATTTGAAATCTGCTTTCTTTTCCTGTATCACTTATTTGGATCCATACTACTCACATCTTCATATTGTCACTACTATGATTTATTAGTGATCTATCTAAATAGAAGGTTAACTTTTATTTGGATCCTAGATTACACTGGAGTATCTCTATTAGGTGATCTTGATATACTCCTTCTTTAACATTTTTTTTAATGACCATTTCTTCCCAACTTTTTATATTTATGTAATCCATCTTGATACCTTGGAAAGTGAATTGCTTAACTGGCCCCTACAGACTCTGTACAAATACTTAATTGCTATCTATTGTTTTTCTGATTGCTCTTTTCAAAGATATTATAGGACATGGGATTGTTAGCATCTAAGCTCTTAGTACTTTTTCTTGTATTAAGATATGGTATCATATATATGTCTTCTGTATTTTCATTAATGATACAACTCTGTTCTTGAATAAAACCTTCTGAGCAACCCATGCATTTGATTAGCTTTGTCTCTTGATCATTTCCACTATTCTGGCACTTGTAGTATTCGATTTTTGCTTTTCTCTTAGATTCTTCTTGTAGTAGCTTTCTCCATATTAGTTGATGATTGGTATTCTTTTTAGTTATCTATATTTTTTGTCTTTTGTTATAATTAGGATCAATTATAGAATATATTGGCTCCTATTTTAGCCAATTTATTTTTTACATCTCTATAAGTTGATTTAAATGATCTTTAGAAAACATTCTGCTTATATTTAAGAACTATTCTGGGATAGGATATTTGCCAGTTTTTTGGATGAGTTGGAGCATGCACCAATTTCTCACTTCATTTGTTTTATAGTCAATAAGTTGATCTATATACAGTATATCAACTTATTGTTTCTTAGTAATGATATAGCTTTATTATACTCCTCAGGTGAGAGATATTCTTGGATCAGACTATTTTCTTTTTCCTATTCAAAGATATTATGCCATTTTCAACTTTGAAAAGTAATTCCTAGATCTTTAGCTAACTTAATTACTTGAAGCAAAAAGTTGCCTTTGTCTATAAGGTGATCTAGTGAGTTACAAGTCAATAGGATGAATAGTTTCTAATATTTTATTTGTGCTTGTTTGAGTCTTATAATTGTTGTGATTCCTGCTGGTCCAAGATCATTTAATCTATTGCACAATCTTGTTATCTGACTTTCTTTTTGTAGCATCCAGATGCTTTTCAAATTATGTATTTTTGGATAATGTATTACACTATTGAGAGTAGATCTACATAATAAACTTTTGTGGTTGAAGAGTTTTCTGTATGTTGCTGTTAACATGTTACATATTTTCCAGGACAATATGCTATGCTGCATTCTAAATTCTATTCTTGGTATTGATATCCTATTTAAAATATAGAGTGTTTGCTTATTTATTACCTTTTTATTTTTGAGAGCTCTAGCAATTACATGAATTTCTTTGAGCACTCTTTTCTTTAGTTTGATTGAGGTCTTTTGATTGCCCATCCAAATTTTTAAGAATCTTGCTTAATTTGCTTTGTTAAGCTCTTTGACTATATCTTTTTTAATGCCTGCCTGGACTTCTTCTAGAATTGTTAATAATAACTAAAACTGATTTGTTACTAAAGATGGGTCCCTAAAGGGGGAGGCAGGGACATAAGTCAAATGTCCCTCACTAGGAAACATTGAAATTTTTAAATTAATAACTATAAAAAAATTCCCTACAATTGTTCTTTATTATTCAAATTATTGATTTATAGCATTTCCTAATTTTTGTCCCTATTAAAGTAAAGAGCTATGAATTTTGTCCCTCAAAAAGGGACATAAGTAATCTATGAAATTTTATATGCTAAATACTTTAGGGACCCATCATTATTTGTTACTATTAATTTATGAGTCATTGGTCCTATAGAAGATTCTTACTGTCTTCAAGATCTTTTCCATATCTTCCTTGAATCTTGCTATCCATGTTGTATCATCTATAAAGGCTACTGCAGCATGTCTTGATTCTAATTTTTCAACCTTGTGACTGTTAAATTCGAAATTCTAGTAACTGATATTTTATATTCTCTATTTGTGTCATTTTGGATTTTGCATAGTAAAGGATCATAGAAGATTCTCCACATTAATGGTAAATAGTTTCTCCTTGATCGATTCTATCCCCTGAGCTGGTAAGATCATCTTCAAATATAACTTTGAATTCTTTGTTTTTGAAAAGTCTCATCATGATTTTGATAAAACCTTTCAGTGCCTTGATTCTTTTTATTGCTTTTACTAGCATATCCAGACTAATAGTATCATAAGCTTTGGCTGTTTCTTGAAATGATATCCATAGCTCTTTTTTGTTCTCTCTCTCATCTTTACAAATATTATTTAGAATTTGGATTGATTCTACCATACTTTCTCTTGGTAACCCTGCATAGTTGAATCCTCTGAGAATATTATTGATCTTACAAATATTCCCCATTTTGTTGATCAAAACTTTGATCAAACACTTTCTAATAGCCTCCAATAACATGATAGGTCTCATATTTAAAATTTCACAATTCCAGGGCTTTGGATTGGCTATGAGATATATATGACTTTGCCTTCAAGATATAGAAGTAACTTCCCATTTCAAGAAGTTATTAAGCATTTTTCTCAAGTATTCTTTTCCATTCTGGCTTAATCTCTTTAACATCTCATAACTAATCTGAGATTTACCTGGAGCCTTGTTATTGGGAAGCATCTTAAGTATTTCATATAATTCTTCTTGTGAGATTGATTTGAGAAGATTTTTATACCAGTTCTCTTGAATATAGTTTTTGGGATTGTATTCCTCTTTCCAATATTCTGTCAGGTTATCAAAATTGGCTTCTTTTCTTTGAAGGCTTCTAGTTAATATCATCTTATCTCTTTTTCAATTTCATGTTTTTCTATTGTTATATATTTGATATTATCCTATTTGATTTTGATCCTATCTAGTATAATCTTATCTCTTTCTTTATTGGTTAAGGAGCTTACCATTCTTCTTTGATTGTTTTTTAGATCATCATATCTTTGTTCTAATGTGATTTTAATGGCATCTCTTGTCTTTTTGTCTTCAAGTCTTTAACTAATGAACTTTAGACCATCTATTGTATCTTGGATATCCTTTTTAAATAATACTCAAGGCATATTGGAGATGTTATATTGCACACAATAATTTTTGATCTGATAATATGGGTTGTGAATGGTATTATATTTCTCTATTGCCTTGCAAAGGTTTTGTAGCTTTCCTATTTCTTTTGAAATTTCGACTTTCTTGAGAAGTTCTTTTAATTGTAAGGCTTTTCTATATTTAACAAATTCAGAGCTGTGTCTATCATTTCTTTCTTTATGTAATGTGATCTTTTTAGTTTTAAGCTTGTTGAAAGCTGCTTTACACATCTGTTCTTCAAAGACTTCTCAAATCTTGTCCATGAGTTTTCCTTCTTTGTCTACTTCAGGTTCTTCTAAGAGAAGAGGTTCTAGTTTCATCTTGAACTTATAATCCAAGTTTTCTCAATAGGCTTGTCACTGTTCTAATAAAGATCTTTTTATATTAATTTGTCATTTGTTTTGTGTTTTTAATTTGATAGTCAGGCTTCTTGTAAAGAGATCTTCATCATGGAGGGTAATTATAAACATAATATGATTACTCCCTATAACTTCTTGTATTTCTTAATTATCAAATTATAGTAATAGATATCTTGTTAGGCCCTGTGATATTCAAATATAATCAATTCTACTACTGCTTATGGCATCCCACTATGTTGAGGTTTTATTTTTGCCTTCCTATACTGCTTAGGTATTTATAAAGCCCTATTTATTCAGAAAGTTGAACAGTAAAATTTCAAGATATCAAGAAGCTCTGAATCTAGCCTTGGAGAATGTTGTTTTATCTTCTAATAGATTATAAATAGCATTGAAATTCCTCATTACTATTATATAAAAGCTTTGTTTCTGCTTTCTTTTGATAAGACTGATTAATCTCTTTGTACCTTTTTGCATCATTGTTTGTCTGAAGGAATATAAATCTGTATAATATAGACTTTTTTTTTTTTCATAAGGAAGTTAACTACTATTATATAATTTTCCTCTTCTTCTATCGATGCTATTTTCTTTTTCAAATCTTTCATAATTAGGAGGCTGACTCCTGCTTCAAATGGTGTATCTTTATTGGTGCTATAGAAATGCTTATAGGTTTTTTAATTTCCAAAAGTCCATTTTGCATTGGTTTGGGTCAACTTAGTTTTGCATATTTCCATAATACCTATTCCTTGTTCCTGTATCTCTTCAATGAGACTTTGTTGATTTGAATATCATCTTCTATCCCTTTTGTATTCTTTATTTACTCATCTATATTTTGACTTCTCAAAAAGATAATATACTCATTCTATAGAAATTTATCTATGTTTAGGTCACCACTTTGTTCTACAACTTCATTTGAATCTATGGTTCGTACTTTGTCCTTGTTATAAATCTTGTTTGAGGGAAAACTGAACTATTTCTTCTTGTATCTATCTTGATCAACTGGTGTAACATTTTAGGAGCAGTCAGCCCATCTTGACTCTTCTTTTCTTTGTTGACTGAATCTTGATTTGCCTTCAAGCTTGACAATTCTTCTATTCAGTTTTTTCAGGTTTGTCAATATAAGCTTTAGTGGGTCTTGCTTATCTTCAAACTCTGGTTCATTATATTGTCTCCTATTTTAGTTTTTGATGGATTTCTAGGGTTTCCCAATGGTATTCTATTACTTCCTGTTGCTGGATGCCCTAGTGTTCTATGTTGTCTTTGTGAAATATTACCATTCTGATCTTGATACCTTTTCTTTTGATTAGTTGATCACTTATATTCAATAGTTGTATTAGAGCTTATTGATTTACTATTTGATATTGAATCTAATATGGGTTCAGTATCCGTTTCTACTGTTTTATGCCCCAGTCTTCCTCTTAATCTTTCAGTTCTATATTTAGGACCCCTTATGATTTCTTCTGTAACTTTTATGCTCCAGGATAGCCTTAGTCCTTGAAAGAAAATATACTGCTTGCAAGCTCTTGTTAGTGCTTCTTTTGTTACAAACATACTATTGTAAAGTTTTGTTTTTTCAATGTATAAGGGTTTCTTGATATATAACAGGCCTTTATCAGGAAATTTTTTAGATGAAGATCTTCAGAGATCTTTGGGCGTAAATCTCCAGAGGACTTCCGATATCATTAGAAATCTTTGGAGTAAAAGTTATTTATATAATTTTTGGAAATAATCGAAAAATTTTTTGAACATCTCCAGAGATTATATTAAAAATTTTTAATATAATCTCTAGAGATTTTTGAAGATTTTTAAATATTTTTTTTTTTTTTTGAAACAGTGACTCAGCCTTGTTTTATTAAAGTTTTAAGATGTGGCAAATGAATGCATATACAAGAAATAATTACTAATAAAACACTCCTAGAATTGTCTGTGAATGGTTAAGAATTTTATACTACTACTACCACTTTGATTCTGTAAGCTGGTTACTCTTCGAGGGCTTCATCGGTCGAGGGCATATTGCCTGTTCCTTGGCTGCTTTCTCTGTCACCATGTTGTAAAATTCTGGCCGCTCCAACCCACGGAATGGCTTGTTGTCAGGGAGAATAACTTGGATTAATCTAATTCACATACTGGGAAAGAAGATTTGTCGATCCTCCTAAATTCCCCCTGACAAATGTACTCAGACGAGACACGTTATTCCAAATAAAAATTTTAAGAGAGGTGGTAGTGTTCGAAGGATATGTCAGTATACACTGAGAAGATGAGAGTATCAAAACCTTCCAAAAAGATACTGTCCCAGGTGTTGTTATGTTTGTTGGAGAGGAGGAGAAGGGAGAGATCTTTGTTGATTATCCGATGAATCCTATTCCAACAGTTCTCTTTTCAAGATACTATTGATTTAAGAGTTTTGCTTATCCTGTATCCACCTGCACCCCAGATTGACTTTTGGTGGACCTCAGGTTCTTATGGAACTGAGAAAATGCATTCAGACACATGATGTAACCAATGGGAGCTTGTTTACTTCTTTTACTAATGTGATTTCTATCTGTCCAATCACGGTGTGAGAAACTTTGTACTACTTAAAATTTAGGGTCAAACTGAGGTAGGCAAAATTCCTCAGAAAAAAATCCTGAACAAGCACTATGAGAAGTCAGACAGATGGCAAGAGAGTAGAGAAGTTGTCTCTCATCAATACAGAACTTCTGTGTTGTTTCTCTACAGTGTGAGATAATGGCACATTAGTTCTTCTTCCTTTCAGAACTTTTTTGCCCTTAGTAGAAAAGGTGTTTCTTGACTTTCAGGTTATTAGCAGTCAAGTTTTTGCTTGAAGAGGAGTATTAATGAGAAGGAAGGGAAGTAGTAATGACTCTTGAAGTTTTTTTAAGTTGGTTTAAAGAAAGTATTAAGACTTTATTAATATAGAAGTATTAAAACTTCTTGTGAACGTCTTTTTTGTGTGTGATTAGAGGATCAGCGGAAAGAGATTGGAAGATTTTTAAATATAATAAAATACTTTTACATTAAATTATATAAAATATTATTAAAAATTTTATTACAAATATTTATTTATATTTAAAGATTATTTATTAAATTTATTGAAAAAACTCTTTCTGCTGATTCTCTAACCACATACAAAAAAGATGTTTACAAGAAGTTTTTATACTTCTTTACTAATAAAGTCTTGATACTTTTATTAAAACAACTTGAAGTATAACTTCAAGAGTCGTCTCTACTCTTTTCCTTTTATTTCAAACCTTTTCACTCAAAAACTTGATTTCTAGTGACCAAGAAAAGTCAAGTAACACCTTTGATGCCAACGGCAAAAAAGTTTCCAAAGGAAAAAGAACTGATCTAAAGGCCTTTTTAACCTTTTAAACAAGAGGTATATAGAGGCTTTTGATGACAGAAGGACTTATTTTTCCCTTCTAGTTACTGTTGGACCTTTTAGAGATATCGCTTTCATAGTTTTCTGAAGAATTTTGCCAACCTCAGTTTAATCCTAAATTTTTGATAGCACAAATCCTTGTCAAAGGTGATTGGCTGACATGAAACCTATTAGTTTTTGAAATGTAAATAAGCTTCTATTGATTACAATTACATGTTCCGATGACATTATTGGTGATCAGAAAGAAAGTTTTGGAAACAGTTGCTCCTAAAAAGCTTAAATCTCTTAATGAAAACTTCTATGACACCAAAAGATCAAGTGATGAATAATGTGAATTGCAAACTCATATCTCTTACCTAAGTTCCTCAAGTGATGACAAGGCTTTAATGGAAAAAAGCTGAGGTCTAAATGCTTTCCTTGAGATATCCCAATCCGGTGCTCACTTAAATGAAAGACCAGTTGGATT
>CAJVPT010002245.1:0-18233 GCA_910592055.1 Acaulospora colombiana | reverse complement strand
GAAAAAAATATAATAAATAAAACTAATATTAAGATATAATATATATGAATTTTATAATTTTTGGTTGTATAATTAAGAATCTAAAAATTGTCAATTTGAAATTTATAATAAAAACATAGTAAGTGGACTCAAACTTTTGGAAGCAACTGTATATACGGTACGTATACATCTTTTTTTTTTCATTAATACGTATATACTATATAAATTTTAGGGATTAGATCTATTTTCGGAATTTATATTGTATATATGTATCAATAGAAATTTTCAGAGTAGTGATTCTAGGGTCTGAAAACTCCCTGTTCGCCTTCGAAAATAATTACCCATATAGATACTTTGAGTTTTGATAATCACTCGTAGAATTATTAATTTACTTAGGGTTTAGGATGTATAAGAACCATTGGGAAATAGTTAAATGAGTATCTATCATTAACTTTGTCATCAATAGCTAATTTAAAATAAAGCTTAAATCATTATTTAAAAGATTTTCTGATTTTTATCTTTAGAAAAAAAAAAATTTTTTTTTCGAATAAACAAGAGTTCAGTTCAAGTGAGAAGCATGCACTGCAGTGCGCAGCTCGAAAATATAATCAAGAAAAAAGGGATAATCATTAATTCTGATGTATATACATGATGCCTATTTTGTGATTTTTCTGAAGATATCAATTACTTCATATTGTTTGAAAACAAGATTTTATTTTTAACATTTTTATGATGTAAAAAAAAGAATTTTTTTTTTAAAATAAAATAATTTCAAATTAGTGTTTACTTTTGATCTTAATAATTTTTTTCATATAATTAGACATGTTTAAAATTAAGTAATAAATTTGACCAGAAATAAGCATTGTGTATATGCGGCCCTTTTTTTGCATATTATATGTGACTGCATATTTGTCACCTTATGCTTATCCAGCATATCGAATGCATATCTAGCATATTATATAATTTGTACCATTAGCACAGTTTTTTCTGATCATCTTGCAACTATGTAGTAAATCATAAAAAAGAGTTTTCAGTTGATCAATATTTAAAAACTAAAAAATATAAATTGCTAGCTCAATATGTTTATTAGTAATAATAAGATAGAATTTAAACTACATTGAAAATATCATGACTATTATGGATACTATTAAACTACCTAAAACTGAACAGTTTACCAGATTGCTTTTTGCTGCTCCACATTGGGGAGACTAATCTAAAATTACTTTTAAACTAGTGCTAAAATAATAAAAGAAAAACTGAATGTTATTAGGCAAGGATTTAAGTTTTCTCTACTACTGACCATCCACTGAAACTAATGCCAAGGAGAAGTCAACATCTACTGATTATTCATCAGAGTATAATGTCTCTTCAATATAAAAAGAGAGAGAAGGATTTCTTCTTTTAAATAAAAGGAGGATAGTTTCAAATGCCAGCTTTATTAATATTATCTTATTTGGTATTCTGCTTAAGAGACTTTTATCCAAAGATCAAATGAGACCTGTGGCTAAGGAGGTATCTTAAAACTATAATGGGTTGATAATCTGATCCTAAAGGTAATACCAGCTTCAAGTATAAGCTGTTTATTTAGGAAGGTGCAAATCTTTCAAAATCAGATTAAGTCTTTAGGAGATCTTCTAATCTTGTAGTAATTTCAACAAGTACTTTTACCAAAAATAAGATTGGTGGGTATTACTAGCAACTTAGATAGTCATGCTTGAGATGAAATCATATTGAAAATCTTGATATATGTCATCGGTTTATAGTCCTTCTTACTTGTGAGACCTGTCTTGTCTCTTGATCCTACTTTATTATTTGCTTGAAGCTCAATTCTATATCAAGAATGCTATGTTTTCTAGTTTTCAAATCTATTGGAAGCTTGTTTTATATCTTGAATTTATCTTATTATAAGCATGTCAGATTACTTTTATCAGTACATAGTTCCTTTTATAAATAAGCTAGTTCTTTTTTTCTCTTTTACTTTATTTATGATATAAGGAATAGCTGTGTCTTGTATTTATTTGCACAGCTAATATATGACTTATAGTGAATTTCAGATTCTTATAAGGTTAAGAAAATTATTAAGATGGGTAAAATAACCAATAAAAACTTGTTTACATTCTTTTACTAAAGTATTCTTGTTTGCCAATCACAGCTTAAAAAATTTTATACTACTCAAAGTTCAAGGTTAAACTGAGATAGGCAAATTTCACCAGAAAAAATCTTGAATGAGTACTTGAGGTTGAAATAATGATTAGATAGTAGAAAAAAAGTCTCTTATTATGGACAAACACTCTGTACTATTTTCTAAGTAGGTAAGAGGTAACAAATATTCAGTTTTTCTTTTTTTCTAAACTTCCTGTCATTGATAAGAAAAGTATTTCTTGACTTTTAGATCACTAGTAATTAAGTTTTTGTTTGAAAAGGAATATAGACAAAAGAGAGAGGTAATTGAAATAGTTTCTAATATTTTCTTTAGGTTGGTTTAAGGAAAGTATTAAAATTATATTAGCTAATAAATATAAAATTCTTTATAAACATTTTTTTATATATAATCAATAGATTGATAAAAAGAGTGATAATTGGAAAATATAAAAATAATTAAAAAAACTATATAAAAAACATAGTTAATTTAATAAGTATTCACAAAATAATTAGTATAGATTTGATTCAAACATTTACTCAAGCAAATATATCATTAAAGAAAATTAAAATTTTATAAGCCCTTTTTCAGGCTAGATACAGTATACTGTATATGCTTCATTAAACATTTTATATACTTTACATTAAAAATATATTGCTAAAGTTAAATCTCTACCTACCTCACTCATCACTATTTTAAAATTTATCAAAACTCTAAATACAACTTCAGGAATAATTTATCACTCCATTAGTTGTTCAGATAAAAACCCTTCCAACTATTAACTTCATTGCCTGCAGGTCACTACTGCAGATCACTTAAAATGTTCTGACAAAACTTAAAATCTAATTACTTCATCTCATATTTTACTCTTTTGTTAAAATTTCTTGAAAGCTTTCATCATCTTCAAGATTTTTTTCTTCTAGTAATAGTTCTCTTTTCTTGAAGGGCATAGTTTTCTGACCTGTTAAACTTAAAGATTATTTAGTCTTGTTTACTCTACTTATTCCTTATAATTGTTTCTTTTCAATTTTTTTTTACATCTCTTGTTTCAGATTCTTTTTCAGACTTGAATACAAACTTTTTTTTGCATATTTAATATCCATTTTTTTGTTTTTTTTCTTATACATTTTTTATAGTATTTTAGATCTGCCATTTCTAGAATTAAACTACTTTTTATTAATCTGATGCAAAACCATTAAATATCTTGACTAGTTTAGAAGTCTGCTTTACTAGTCTAGAGATCCATTTATCAAGCTTTCCAAGTTCTTCTTGAACATTGATAATCAGCTTAATACTTTTTTCTATCACTTTTCTTTTTCTTTTTTGGAGGAGCTCTTTAAAGTTTCTAATAATTCCATCTACTTCTTTATTCTATACTGCCTATAGCTGGTTCTTATAAACTAAACATTCTAGCAAGTATTTGATAGTTTCTTCTTGTTAATTACATGTGCTACATTTTATTTGCTTGTATAAATCAGATCTTCTTATAGCTAATTTATTTAATATTGGTAACTTATCATTGGTCAGTTTGATAAGAAAGCTTATATATTGAGATTTTTTGAAAGACATATCCCATGTGTATCTATCTTTGATTCTTTTCCACATTAGATCCCATATATGAAGTTGGAGCTCTAAAATTTGATGGCTCTATTTTTTTTCTATTCTGTTTTACTGTATCTATTGATGGACTGTTATTTTGTTGTTAATATTTTTGTCAAATTATTTGATTGAATTGTCTAAGGTTTGTCTTACTATTTAATTTTTGTAATGATCTTATGTGAGAAAAGATCTTTTCATTCAATTGATAAAAGTTTTAGGGCTTCTTTAGCAAGGATATCTGCTTCTTTATTATAAGGGTCATTGAAGTGTACCTTACTTGATAAGCTTTAGGTTTATATTTTTCTTTTTTATTAGCTTCACTATTTGTACCCAAAGAGACTAATTTTTTTCTTTTAACCATTTTTTATGTATTCACCTCAAATCCTCTTTTATTATTGTTTTTTATTTGAAAATATAGGCTTGACTATCTGTATAAATTTCAATTGTACCATTAATAGGAATTACCAGAAGTATTATTACCATTGCTATCAATTTAGCACTTATAGATGAGAACTAATTTTTTATTTCTATTTGGAACTTGTTTTCTCTTCCTGTATTTTTATCTAAATTCAAGTAGCTTCTATTTTCATTTCTTCTTTTTCATAGTTAATTAGTAATTCATTAGAATAAAAGATTAATTTTTTTTTGGATTCAAGATCACATTAAAGTATTTCTATTAGGTGGTCTTGATATACTCCTTCTTTAATATTTTCCCTAATAATAGTTTCTTTCTAGATTTTAATATTTATATAATTTACATTGTTATTTTAAAATGTAAGAAGTTTTTGGTTATTATAAATCACTTCTTGAATCCTTTTTTCCAGGATTGTTTTAGAATTGAATATTTTTAGTTCTCATATGAGTTTAGTAGATTTTCTTGTATTAAGATATGATACTAAATAAATATCTTCTATATCTCTCTCTATGATGCAATCGCTTTTTTATATTTGAAATTTCTGAGCATATAAAGCATTTTTGCAAATTAGTTTCTTAATCATTATTTGTAACATAACAAATAAAATATTCACTATTATTTTATATCTCTCTTTTTCTTGCCTTAGTTTTTCTCAAATTATTTGATTTTATTTACTTCCCATTACTATTCATGGTTTTTGTTGCTTATCTTGATCAGATCTTATTTTGACATATTCTGATTCTTATTTTGTATAGTTATCCTTCTAATATCTTGTAAGCTGCTTCAAATATTCATTTGTAAGATTTATAGCTATAGTTTGAAACCTTCTAGGATAGCTCCTTTACTTGTATTTTATAGAAGCTGAAGCATTCGCCAGTTTTTAATTTTCTTGAATTTTTGATTAATTAATTGATTCAGATAAATTAGTCTATTGTTTCTAAATATTAAAATAGTTTTTTTATATTTTTCTGATATAAGGTCTTCACTAATCAGATTGTTTTTCTTACTCTATTCAAATATATCTTGATATTTCCAACTTTAAAAGGATATTTTCAAATCTTTAGTCAATTTGACACTTTAAATATAAAGTTATCTTTGTCTAATAAGTAATTTAGTAACTTGTAGATTAATAGATTAAGTAACTTTCAATTTTTAATCTGTACTTGTTTAAGTTTAATAATTATTGTGATCCCTGCTAGTCATGGATCATTGAGTCTACTGCATAGTCCTGTTACTTGACTTTCTCATTATAATATCCAAATACTTTTTAAATTGTGAATCTTTGAATGATGAATTATGCTATTGAGCATATATCTGCATAAAATACTCTTGTTCTTGAAGAGTTTTCTATATACTGTTGTCAAGATGGCACAATTTTTCAGGACAATATGCTAGGTTGCATTTTAAATCAAAAACAAACTCTTTTCCACAGATCCTTTTTTTTTAAAAAAATTCTTTTTTAGGCAATTTTGTGAACTAAGAAGAAAAGTGAATGGAAAGATGAGTTCTCCAAGAGAACAACGAAAGCAATATGCACAGAGTAGACCCAACTATAATTAGAACATCCTAGCTAAAGATAATACAAGGTTGCCACACAAAGAAACACAAATGGCAAAAGATAAACTTTTGAAGAAAGATAAAGGGAAAGAAAAGGAAACCTAGTCAGAAAATCCTAGAGACGAACTGTAGCAATACACAGGCACCAGAAAAACTTTCAACCCCTATCAAACAATAGAAACAAGACAACAAAACAACAAAAAACAATTCTCATGGAGCGAACAAGTCGAAGAAACAGTCTGGCCAAATTAATAAACGATAATAATCAAGCAAACATAGGTAACACGACTACCAGATCCAGTACCAATCAAAAAGCCCAAAAGTTTATATCTAACAATGGTGACTCTGATATAGAGATGAGGAATCAAGCAGTAGCAGAAAGGACAACCAACAAAGTGAAGAAACATAGCAAGAGGTCACACTCAAAACCAAAGGAACAACAAGCAAACAAGTCGAAGAAACAGTCTGGCCAAATTAATAAATGATAATAATCAAGCAAACATAGGTAACACGACTACCAGATCCAGTACCAATCAAAAAGCCCAAAAGTTTATATCTAACAATGGTGACTCTGATATAGAGATGAGGAATCAAGCAGTAGCAGAAAGGACAACCAACAAAGTGAAGAAACATAGCAAGAGGTCACACTCAAAACCAAAGGAACAACAAGCAAACTCAGCAAGCCCAGACCAAGAACCCCTATTGATAGCATTACTAGATTTGACAGAGAAAGAGTCAAAATAGGAATCAAGGCCTCCCTTACTCCAGGAAGAACCACCAGCCAAAAAATTGTATACATAATCAAAAGCCTTAACTCTCTTAATGGTCTCCTCTCCACCCACAGTGAAGAAAAAGACAAAGAAAAACATATCATTGCTATTTTCAGCAATCACCCTACTGCAAAAGAAGCATGCAACATTATCTTATTTGACACCAAAGATGCACGTCTAGAATACATGACCTTCACATCCTCTAAACTAAATAAAGAAATGAGTATCAGAGTATAGTATATTCCTCTAAACACTAAATTTATAGACATACAACAAACATTCACCAAATATAAGGAGATTACAAACATTTTCATGTCAACACAACAAATGTGGCAATCAGTAGTCATTATATACATAGATCAACAATCAAAAAAAGATCTAATCAAAAAGTGAAGTATCCTGTCGTGATCAGACTCAGTTAGGATTTTTGATATATAATGGGACATGGATCGAATGAAAGCACGTGGCAATACCACAGTAAAACTGACTAATCTTCCTCCCAACACTACAGTTTTCGATCTCAAATACATACGTATGTGAACAAACAAAAGCAAAAACATATTACATTCCAAGACATATATCATACAAACACAAGCGATTTGTTATAGTGGGATTTAATAATCAGAATAATCTTGAGAATGCAATAGTACAAAACTTTACTTTGGGTGAAATCCAAACTGAATGGAAACCAATCAACACATAATTCTGCACAATATGTGGCAGCATAATGCATCTAGTTATTCAATGTCCTATTAAGGAAAGAAGGAAATAGTAAAACTGCTATAACACAGAACAAGTAAATAGATTTGGAAAACTCTATAATAGATTCAGACCTACGTACACAAAAACAATCAGACAAAAAACTCTGGCCAACAAATATATTAAAACCAGACCAGATTAATATGCAGCAGCAGTCAAAACAGCAAGAGAAAACAAAGCAATGGAATAGTTACATCAACCTGATCTAACACAAATCCTAAATATTCTCAATGAAATCAGACAAGAAATCATACAAATTAAAGAAGAAATTGTAGACCTGGATGAACACATTATCAATCTTGAGACCTATTATGAAGAATATGACAAACATATGGAAAAGGACACAACTTCGTATAGTGAATAAGAAGATAACCCAACAATAAAAGAGGCCCCTATTAACAGTAACCAAGACATCCACACTTAACAATAATGAATCCAATCATCCATGCAAAAACTAGATCAAAATATGGATCGCATGTATAATGCAATTATTGATTCCTTTGCAAGTAACACACAAACCTCTCCAAATCAACAATAATGAAGAGTAACTTGAATATTAAAAATACATAACACCAAGAAACATCAAGTATCAATATTACTACCATGCCACCTAATACAACATCATATCAAGAAGAAACCCCTTAAAATTCAACAAAGATAATAACTGACAACAATACACCTCTATTAATACATATGATAGAATCTACACAAACAAATAGACACCTTTACAAACTTATCTGGAAAGTTATCACACTTAATATACAAGGACTTGTAGAAACACAAAAACGAGAAACATGGTTTAACTTTTGCAGCTCAGCAGAATGGGACATCATAGTCACTACAGAAACCAATGGCTTACACTACCAATCAAAACACTGGCAACATACAAAATATCAAACCATTTGAACGCATAAGGAATCCTAAACAATCAGACAAGGTCTCAACATGATAATCAGCAAAGAAATAGCTTACTGGATATATAACTATAAAACATTGACCGGAAGACTTACTGCCACTGACCTGGCTTTTCTATATAAGAAAAAAATAAGAATCATAGAAATAAACTTCCCAGCACAAGATATTGAAGGAGAAAAGTATACAGTTATCAACACTCTCAACAAATGGATCCAAGAAGCAACAGAAGAAGGCTGGCATATTATGGTACTGAGGGATCTTAATGGTATCCCTAACCCTTCTATAGACAAGCAAAACAATAACAGGGTGAACAAAAAGTGCAGCCCCTCAGACAAATACATACAAACTCTGCTAGACAATAGATTAAAAGACACATATAGAAAACACAATTCAACTAAATGTGAGTACACATGGAATAGAGGTACATTGAGTAGCAGAATTGATCATATATGGATAAACCCTATAGCAACCTGGCAATTTAGAGCAGTCACTATTCAAGACTCTACAGCACCTCTTATACAAAGTAATCACAAGCCAATAACAATAAAATGGGAAGTCTGATATTTAGACAGACCTAAACAAGCCTCACACCATACACCTAACCCTCATCTAAACTGGCATCTGATTACAACTGAACAATGGAAAAAGTTTAGTGAACAAGAAAAATACCATCTCTTCACCAAAAGCACAAGCAATCAAGATATTAACCAAAAATGAAACTGCTTTAGTGATATTCTACAAAAAGCTGCAAAAAGTCATGTACCTAAAATGAAAAAACACTATAGGACAAGAAATAAATACAGTAATATAGAAACAGTTCCCCTCCTCATATAACTGCAGAAATTTCTTACATATCTTAGATAGTTAGCAACAGTGACAACAGAAAATCAAATATTACAGTCAATCAAGCCACCTAGCCAAATATAAAAACTTCTTTTAGATTTAACAGTAACTCTGAACAAAATTAAAACCAACAATTTCTCCTCATACATCCAACACTGGATCAAGGTCATTAAAGACAATATCAAAGCATACAAAACTATCACCAAAGCAATCTCCCAGAGAAGACAAGTACAGACCATCAAAAAAAGAATCCAAACCAGACAAGAATATCTTAATAGCAACAAATAAGCCATGATAGATAGCATTATGAAGAGACCTAGAAAACAAATACTTCTCAATAAGCTAATTATACAAAACTCAGAGGAGATTAAGATTCTTTCTGTATTAACAGACATCAAGAACAAAGTTTGCAAACATTTCTATAACTGGACCCCACCCAGAAACATTGTCAACATCATACAACACCTACTCTAGCTAGAAGAATACAAGCCTAAACCACATATCAAGAAATACTTCTATAAAGATATGCTCTATAACATCTCGATACAAGAACTGGAGAGAATAATTAGATAGTGTAGCTCAAAATCTGCTTCCGGGCCAAACCAAATTCCTTACATCATATGCAAACATCTGCAAGGCAAAGCAAAAACAGAATTGTATGCAATTTTCAATCTAATAATTCAACATGGAATAACACCAAAAGAATGGAGCAGAGGTCATATCTATCCCATATCCAAATCCAAAGATTGGGCAAACAATCTCAACATAACTAGACCCATAACACTCCTGGATGCAGAAAGAAAGATCTTTACTAAAATTATCACTAATCATTTAACTATCTGCCTTGCCAAACACAAAATATTATTCGAACTCAACTGGGCTGCACTCCCAGGAAATAGCACGCAGGACTCCATACATATTTTAAACAATATTATTGAACATGTAAAGGAGAACAAACAACAAGCTTGGATCCTAAGCCAAGACATGTCCAAAACATATGACTCAGTTAATATCAAAATGCTACAGCTAGCTCTCCAAAGAATACAAATACCAACACAAATCACACAAATCCTTAGCAATATACTGCAAGAGCAATCCAACGAAGTCATAACCTGTTTTGGTCTAACAGAAGCATACCAAGTAAGAGATGGAATTAATCAAGGTGACACAATATCTCCAATCCTCTGGAGAATTTTTATGATCCCCTTCTCTCAATGGTCAGCCAATGTCACAAAGGATATATAATTAGCTTCAAAATCTATACTGATTTAAAAAAGGGCTGGACAGAAAAGACAATCAACATCATGGTTAGTGCATACATGGATGATACTACCTGGCTGACAAGCAACAAAAGAGACCTCCAAAGAATAATAGATATAGCGGAAGAATTCTATTATATAAATGATATTCAAATCAATCCAGCAAAGTTATAACTAATTGTTATTAATGCATCAGAAAAAGAATGCCAGCTAGGAATCCAAATAAATGGCCAAACAGTACAGGGGTACCAGACAAATACATCGGTTAGAATCCTCGGTGTATTGTATGATAGCTCTGGCTGAAAAGACTACTAGAAAGTTCTAATAAAACTAAAAATCACAAGTACACGTATACTCCTTGGTATAAAAAAAGCAATCAACAAACAAGCACAATATATCATCAATTATGTCCTCATTCCCAGTATTGAATATCTCTACAATGATATTATCCTAACTTGACAAACCTGCAACCAACTGATGAGCAGACTCACAACTATATTCAAGCACAAAATTGGACTTGCTAGAACAGCATCCAACAGTATATTATACAACCAATATGAATATAACATAATGCACCTTTGGAATAGACAAGTTCAATTATATGCCAATAACTGGTGCACTAGGATTAACCAAAAGAACATCACAGAAGACATTGCTCGTTACTGCCTTCAAATATTGCAGAATATGTTCTGGTCCACTAGAGAAATATATAACAATATCCAGGTACCAATGCTCAAATCAGGAAGAAACTTAATACACAACACAATCTGGATGCTCAGCCCACATGCCTTTACCTTTCACAAAGTTCATAATAGTAACTTTTATATGATAGAAAAAGTAAATACTACTATAGAAGAAATAGTAGAGCCAGAGATATATAGGAAAATCTGCTTAGGACTAAAGAGATACAATATACTTTTCATACGGCAACTCCTCAATGGCAACAGGAAAAAGGTTCTACAATTGTGCCAAGCTATCAGAATTCATTGGAAGACAGTACTAGGCCCAACCCCACATGGTTCTTCAATTTACAACATAATCTTACATAATGGATCTCAAAAGAGCAACAAGAACACACGAATCACTTTCTATAATGTAGTCCTCTCAGTGAAGCACAAACAACGAGACCTTAAGGATTGCCACAACTATAAACAACACACAGTAATAGGAAGAAAATAAAAAAAAATAGACAACAACTACGCATTATATAGATACTATACACAAGTTCCTAACTAGTCTTCACTCTTTGAATGTGATGGCTGTGACATCAACCAAAATAACAGACTTGAGCCCAAGTGCACTTTCACAACTACTAATAGAAGCACAACTTTGATTCATATCCAGTGCAGCAAGATATCAACAAGATTTAATCTTTCAGAAGTCAATACCATACTAAGAAACAGTGTATTTTCCAACTCAGTATCAATTGCACTAAAAAATCAGCAGCACACTTCACTCCTAATCAAACATAATAGAGTAGAGGGCCCAAATGCAGAAATACATCACATTATGAAAAAACTTAAAACAATAGTAAATGCAGAACACAACATAATTTTTGAACTAACAAACATTACACTTCAAATTCAAAATGATATCAATTTTGAAATTTATATAGATGGCTCTATTTCACAACATGATAACCAATACTACATGGGTTTTAGTTGAATCATTATCATCAGAGAGAATCAAGAAGTACAATTCCAAAGACAAATAAAAAACTTCCCCTCCTCAATCAGAGCTGAATTGGCAGCCATCATGATAGCAGTAAGTGTACTACCCACCTATAGCAGGGCAAACATATATACAGATAGCCAGGCTGCTATTAACAGTATATGGAAAACAACGAAATTAAATCATATACACAATCTTAAAAAACAAAAAAATCTATGAATTTTACAAAAGATCTGTGATATAGTTAGACACAATCACCTCAAACTAGAATTTACAAAAGTCAAAGCACACACTGGAGACAAATATAATAAAAAAGCAGATCAGCTAGTCAATATCGATACCATTAATAGTATGACTCCTGGACACAGAAAAATACACACCATTCCTATTCAGAATCAGCAATACACATTAATCCCTCAATGGAACTATACAGAAATCAAGATTCCTATCAAAAGTATAGCAAAAGAGCTAACTAGGGCCACACACCTAGCAAAATGAAGACTCCTAAATAGAACAAGAAATGAATTCAGTGACAGGATAATCAGACACATCCACTGGCCTATAACTCTGGAAAACCTCCAATCAATCTGAATAAGCAACCCCACAATAGACTGGAAAGATCAACAACAGAGAAAGTTCAATCTTGGCCTCTGGAACGAAGAATTACCTATCAAAATTAACTCTTCAGCCACTTGCCCACCTTATATAAAAATAACAAATGTATTAAATGTAATAACAGAGAAACCTTTATTTCTCTATAAAGATCAATGAGGAAAAACAAAAAAGCAGTTTCAAAATATCATAGTACAAAAGATACAGCAATTTAGTAAAACATCAAACACAGAGAGACACCTATAAGAATATCAGTAAAATAACTCACTATACTTTCTAGAATACTTAAAATACCTAGTCAAAGGAGCTATATTAAAAGAAACCGTTAATACAGTTATCAAAGTATAACAGACCACTCTTTCAGAAAACAATACATAAAAGAAATTCGACAAGACTTCAGTAAATACCTCCTCAGCATATGAAAAACAAGATGTGATGACTTTCACAACTAGAAAGAAATACAGGGTATTACAAGGAAGATCGAGAGAACTACCAGATATAGCACCCCAATCAAAAGCGACTGGCTCAATAAAACAGAAAAACACATAAAAGATTAATTCATCAATTTGGTCAATAACTACATAGGTAAATACATAAAAAACATTACATACTTATCAGACATCTTCAAAATTTTATATAGCACTAGCTCAGCCTTGGCTGGTTAGTTCCTCAATAGGGGTAGCAACAAGCTGTGAGATGAATTTTTTTCCTTTTCTATTGAACTTTACTTGATTAACATAGATAGCACTAGCATAGATAAATGTATACTCTACTTAATCCAAATAAAGTAAGGTTGAGCCAGCAGTTTAAAAAAAAAATTTTTTGCATTCTAAATTTTATTCTAGATATCAATACTCTGTTTAGAATATAGAGAGCTTATTTATCTATTATTTTTTTGTTTTTAAGGATTCTAGTTACTAAGTTGACTTCTTTAAGTACTTATTCTTTAAACTCAATTATAGTTTTTTAATTGCCAGTCCATATTTTTAGGAAGCTGACTTGTTCTGCTCTATCAAATTCTTTGATCACTTCTTTTTGGTACTTGCTTAAACTTCTTCTAGATAGCAATTAGAATTATTGATAATTATCAAGACTGATTTATTGCTATTGATTTAAAAGTTATTTATTTTATAGAAGATTCTTGCAGTCTTTAGAATCTTTTCCATATCCTCCTTGAATCTAGCTATCCATATTATATCATTCATAAAGGCTATAGCCATATGTCTTGATTCTAATCTTTTTATAATGTATTCTTTTAAATCTGGATTCTAGGCAACTGATATATTGTATCCTCTTTATATATCATTTTGGATTTTGCAAGGTGAGATGGTTTCTTCTTGATTGATTCCATCTCCTGCTACTATTGGTTCTGTGAGATCATTTCAAATATAACCCGAAATTCTCTATTCTAAAATAGGTTCATTATAATCTTTATAAAACCTTTTGAAGCTTTAATTCTTTCCATTGCTTTCACTAGTATTTTTAGATTAATTATATTATATACCTTTGTTATATTTTGAAAAAGTATCTATAGTTTCTTTTTATTTTCTCTAGTATCTTTACAAATGTTATTGAGAATCTGAATTGGTTCTGCTATTCTTAGTTACTGATAGTCCTGCATAATTAGATCCTCTAAAAATATTATTGTTTTTATAGATATTGCTCATTCTATTAATAAGTACTTTGATGAACCATTTTCTTGTAACTTTTAATAGAACAATAAGTTTAATGTTTGAAAGTTCGCAATTCCAGGATTTAGATTTAGTTATAGAATATATATAGCTTTATTTCTAGTATTTTGAAGTAATTTCTTATATTAAAAAGTTATTTGGTATTTTTTCAAGAATTCTTTTCCTTCTTGGCTTAATCTTTTTAGCATTTTAAATTAATCTGTGATTTTTCTGGAGCTTTGTTATTTAAAAGTGTGCTCAATATTTCATTTAGTTTTTCTTGCAAAATCAGTTTGAGTAATTAATTATATCAAACTTCTTAGATATATTCTTTAGGTTTATACTTTTCTTTTCAATCTTCTAGTAAGCTGTCATAACTAGCTTTTCTTTTTAAGGTTTCCTGATAGTAACGTCTTATTTCCTTCTTGATTTTATCTTTTTGTATTATAATGTATTTATTGTCACCTTGTTTGATCTTAATTCTATCAAGTACTCCTATAACTTGCCTATTTCTCTTAATGTTATTACTCTATTGAAAATTCTTTTTAGTTGCAAAGCTTTTCTATAGTTTGAGAATTCAGAACTATATTTATAGTCTTTTCTTTTAACAATATTGTTTTTTTTTTTGTTGTCAGTTTGTTAAATACAGCTATATCTAATAATTCTTTAAAGATTTTCCATAGCTTGTTTGCTTGATCCTTTCTTTTATCTTGCATAGGTTCTTCTTAAAGCAAAGATTCAAGTGATGTCTTGAGTTTATGATCCAAACTTTCATAGAAGGTTTGTCATTATATAAGAGATGTTTTTTTTATATCAATTTGTCTTTATATATCTCTAATGGTTTTTGTGATTTTGTTTCTTGTGAAAAGAACTTTGTCATATAAGGTTATTATAAATATAATATAATCACTTCCAGTAATATCTCTAATATCTTGGTTGTTAAAATAAAGTAGTGGATAACTTGTTAGGCTATTTGAGATCCAGATATAGTCTATTCTATTACTGCTTGTTAAATTCCATTTTGCTAAAGTTTTTTTTTTGCCTTCCCATATAGCTTATATATTTATAAAATCATATTTATCTAGAAAGTTGAATAGAGAAATTTCAGGATGCCATAATGATCTGAACTTAGCTTTTGAGGATAATTATTTATCTTTTAATGGGTTTAATACTGCATTGAAGTTTCCCATTACTATTGTATCCTTTTTTTTTTTCTATTGATATGACTTTTTTTTAAGATCATATCTAATTAGAAGACTGATCTCTACTTCAAAAGATATGTCTTTATTGATATTATGAAAATATTTATAGGTTTTCTAATTGTTGAAAGCCCATTGTGCATTGGTCTAGATTAGTTTAGTTTCATACAATTTCAATATTTCTATTCTTTGTTCTAAAATTTCTTTAATAAGATTTTGTTGATTTGTCTTATCTGTAATACCTTAATACCTTTAACATTTGTGTATTTATTCTTATTACTTTTTTATATATTTAATACTTTTTTTTTAATATTCTTTTTTCTGGTTTGTATTTAGATTTATGGTTTAAGAATATTTCTTCTTTCTTTTATAGAAATGCTATTATGTCTGGATTTCTATTATTTTTTATTCTATTATTTCTATTTATGGATCATTTCTTGTCCATGTTATTACTTTTTAATAAATAGAAACTGGACTGTTGCTCCTCTTAATTAGAATGAAAGACTGGTGTGCCTTTAGGAATAATTTGTTTTTCTATTACTTGCTTTGATCTTTTAAAAGTCATTTGTTTCTCTAATATATCTATTTATTGTGTAATCCTTTTAAATTGGCTAGAATATCTTTTAGAAAGTCTTGTATACTTTCTATTTCTGGTTTCTTTTCTTCCTCTGATTATTTATAATTGTTGCTTCAAAGATTTTGTATTGGTTCCTTGTTGCTTCCTGTTATTGGATATCTATTAAATTGATTTCTTTCTTGTTTCTTTTATTGTTATAGCACTATCTGGTTTGTCTTTAATTTTGGAAACTATAGTGTCTTGTAAAACAAAAAGCTAAATTTGTGGATTTATCATCTGATTGTGAGTCTGGTACTGGCTCCTCTTCTATTTTTATTATATTATATCTAGTTCTTGTATCAAAAATTTTTTTCTTTTTTAGATTTTGTTTTTTGGACATAGAGATATATTTAACACTTCAAGAAAAATGTAACCCATGTAAAAAAATATGTTATCTGCATGCATTGTCTCAGTTTTCTTGCATCTTAAAGCAAACTACTATAAAGTTTCATTTCTTGAAAGTATAGAAATCTTTTAATATATAGCATACTTTGGCTTGAGTACCATTTAAGGCTCTGACAACCAAGCCAGTATATATTTTATTAATATTTAATAATCTAGCTAAATAGTTATTTCTTTTTATCAATATATTGCTAATTTCATTATTACTAAGTTTTATTTTAGAAAATATAGCTCTTAACATTTTCATATCAATTGGAGTTATTTATTTTGTTTCTGGATTGATACTAAGGTATTTGTGCCATTTTATATAAGTTTTCACTCAAGTTTTTGTGTTTACTTTATAAGTATAGATGTTTTAAACCTTTTTATATCTTTTTAAATATGTAGATATGAAGTATTTATTGACTTTTTGATCTATATCTACTAGACACAACCAGTTAGTAATGTCTTTTTCAGTTGTAGATTCTCAAAAAACTTTTTTGTTCAGGTTTTTCTTCATTTTTTGTAAATTGTGAATAGTCTGAGAAATTATATTTTAAATGGTAAAGTTGTTTTCTTTTTTATTTATTTCTTCTATATATTTGTAAACATTCTCCTTTTTTTGTACCAAAAAAACTAGTCATTCATTTCCATTGATGAATTTTTTTTTAAAAGGCTTCTTTCTTCTTGTACAAGTTTTATAATATTGCCCAAATATGTTTTGATTTTATTTTCTATTTCCCCAGGAATATTAGCTAATAATACATTCAATCTATATGTTTTTTTTCTTTTTATAAAATGTAGATTTATTGATAGAGACATATCTCTATTTCTAGTAGTATAAGAGCTGTATTCATCAATGCAATAATTTTTTATTTTTTTGAAGCTTTTATAATTCTATCTCTGTTATTTCCTGGATACATGTCATTGTAATTTCATTGTCTATTATTAATTTAGCATCTAGTCGCTCACCAATTTCCATTGGTTGATATTTAGGTTTGCAGAAGTCTTCAGGATTGTTGATGATTGCTAAAAACCTATTTTCTATGTAGAGTTGTAAAAGGTCTTCTTTGTTTTCTTTTCCAAGTTGCCAAAAATATAAGATATAGTATATTATATTAAAATTTATTTTTGTAAAAGGTTGTTTTACTAAATTCTAGTATCTTAGCAATAATATTATCTATAACAGTATATGTTTCTGGTGCTATTGTGACTTCTTCTTTGAATTCAATTTCTTTTTATTGTAACAACTACTGAGAGACCCATAATTTTAAGTATCTGACATGTGTTTTTAAAAGTTTAATCAATGTATCTACTATGTTCTTTTTTCTTTTACCTACTATCTATAATATACATTGAGCTCTATTTATATTTATTATTGTATAAAGTGTTATATTATATATGTTAAATGTAATAAATTTTATATTATTATATAACTATTGTTTTGCTCAGTTGTGATGTTATTACATGTCAATTTTGTTTTATCAGTAATCTATTTTTAGAATGCAGATAAACTTATGATCTTGTTGACAAAATATATATATTTTAAATAGTATTAAAAAACCTAGTGTTGTTTTGATATGTTTATTTATTTATATAATGATTATATCTTAATAGGGAGTTATTATTATAGTGTTTATGTAAAGAGTCCAATCAACTTGTTTTGACAATCATCAGAAAATTTTTTTGATAGAGAATTCCAGAGATCTCCATCTGTTAAAAATTTTCTAGAAATTTTCAAAAAAAATTCTGAAAATCTTTCAAAAATTTTGAAAATTTGTAAAATAAAAATAATTTCATTAATTTTAATAATAAAAAACTTCGAATATTTTTTATTTTAAAAAATTT
>CAJVPT010002244.1:0-18234 GCA_910592055.1 Acaulospora colombiana | reverse complement strand
ATAAATAAATTTATTAACAATATTATTTATTTAATAGCTTGTGAGACAACACAGATTGCTTCGAGAGACCATGGCTTCAAAAATCTGGGATGCCATGCTTTTAGTTTTTGGCAAAAACTCTCTGGATACAATCAATACAAATACAACCACTATCAAAATTACAGCTTGAAAAAAATCATGAAAAATCCAAAAGTGCTTCAAAAATCTTCATATCTGTTCTAGAGGGAAAAACCAAAATGTGATGGCATGCATTCTCAAAAAAGTCTGACCAAAAGATGCCTCTGAAGAACAAGTTGCATTTGCTATCATAATATATCAAACAATTCTAAATTTGAGTAATGAAAGTATTTTAATTAATAAAACATTAATTAAAAACAAAATAGAAAAAAATAAGGTAAGTTTTAAAATTTTTCAAAGTATTATAGAGTTATTTGTTTACTAATAATATATTTTGAAAAAATTTAAAAGAAAATCAGATTTATAGAAGACAATTCAAGTGATAAAAATCAAGAAATGCATAAATATGAAGATATTGAAATTCAAAGTACTTTGAAGAAAGTAGAAAATGATAAAAATAATCTGGAATTGCAACTGGAAAATGTAGAAATAGAAAGATCTACTTTGGTAATGAGTGATATAAATGTAAATAATTAATAAAAATATGTAAAAAAAGTAATTTTAAATAAATAAATTTTTAGACCTGTGAATTGATAGCACAGTGGTAGTGCTCCCAGGTCACAATCATAAGGTCCAGAGTTCAATATCACATGAGTACCAAGTGAAAATTTAGCCACAAGGTAGTACAAAGATCTCATTCCCCCATGATGATGATCAAGTGCTCCACAAGGCAATAAGGAGAACCTGTACACCCATTATGCCTATAGTAAGAATGACAAATCAACACAAGGTTTTATATAAGGCTAACATAAGTAATATGAGGCCTCCATACACAACCGATCTTAGGTACCTAACAGGAAAGTGAAGAAGAATCCTATTCACTTATTACAACTATAACAAGATAAGATACATACAAGGTTCCATAAATATGCTTAAAATAGGTGATACAAGGTTCCAGAAATACAAACAAGATCGCCTCTCAAATAGAAAAAGAAAGACCCAATCGCTCATAGAGCTGACCATAACAGGTCCATAACAAGTCAAAAATTCAATCCAGTGTGATGCTGAAAGAAGCATAACAGGTTCTGTACTCAAGACTATCAATTGAGGGATCAATGTCCTTTACACAAGACCAGTACTCCAATCAAGTAACCAGATAGTATGAGAAATATAACAAGCTCCTAGAAAAATTTAAAGTGCTAATGGAGCCAATAGGATTCCATATAAGAGACCCCAACATCGGTAATGCTGAGCATCTTAGATGAGTTCCTGACACGTTAGCTCCCCCATAAGGGGATAACAACAGAGTTGTCTAGTGAACTATATCCTAGGAAGTGCTATTTCTAAACATTCGAGGTAATAGGTAGAATTACTTCATTAAATTGAATATATCAAGACTTCCCCAAATCCTTAACTGAGTTAGAATTAAAAAAAAGTTCTACACTAGATGGTCACTTAGTTATCCTATTCTGGTTGGGTGAGACGTAAATAGATACCCCTTATACTATTTATTGATCTGTAAATCCCTAGACAGTATGAGTAATTACTCATTCCAGTTGTTCCTAGGACTTATCTTGACTTTAATAAAGCTTCAGAATTGGTGCAGGAATGAGCTAGCCTTTAAAAAAAATTTTTTTTTAAAAAATAAATATTTTAATAATAATATGAAATTATTTTATTAAAATTTAAAAATTTCAAAAATCTTCAGAGTTCTATATATAAATCTCCACTCTAGAGATTTACACCTGAAAATCTCTGGAGATCTTTTTAAAAAAAATTACCTGGTGGAGTTAAAAGTCCTTCATATCATGTATTATTAATAACCATCCTAGGTTTATACTCCTTTTTCCAGTTTTCAGTCAAATGATCAAAATTAACACTTTATTTTTTAAAGGTTTCTTTATGATATTTTTGAAGTTCTCTTTCTATTTCTACTTTGTTTATTGTAATATATTCTTATTTATTATTTATAGTTTTAATTCTATTTAAAACTATTTTGACTCTTTCCCTATCTAAGATTGAATTGATTATTTTTTGTTTATTCTTTCTAAAATTATTATATTTCTATTCTAATGCTTTTTTGATCTCTTCTTTAACTTTCTTACTTTCTTAATTTTAGCAAACTATTTTGAGTGTTTCAATTTTATTTTTGAATTTCTGATCAGGATATGCTCTCTATACTATATTGTAGATATAAGTTTTCAATCTATAGTTCAAAATAGTATTTTTTATTATATTCTTGTATTGTTATATTGAGGGTCTATATATCTTCATGTGTTTTGGTCAGCTTTGCTTTTTTAAATAGTGTATTGAGTTTAATAGCTTTTCTATATTTAATAAATTCAGGTCTTGGTCAGTACTTTCTTTTCTTATTTGATTTTATTTTCTTGATTACCAATTTGAAGAGGCTGTTGAGATTATCTAGTTTTCAAAGTATTTCCATATTTGATTTATCCATGATTTTATTAATGTTTTGTTTGATTCATTTTCTAATAGTAGTATCTATTTTGTCTTGAATTTGTGATTCACACTTTCTCGATACTTTTTCTATTGTTCTTCTATAGATTCTTTGATATCTATTACTTTGATAGTCTAGTTGGATTGATTAAAGAACTTGCTTCTCAAAAAGAGATTCTTATCTTATAATGTAACTGTTAATATCATATAATTACTTCCTGTTGTGTCTAATATATCCTTATTTTTGAAGAAAATTATTGGGAATTATGTCATACTATGGAATATCCACAAATAATCAATTCTACTCTTGCTTGTAGCATTTTGTTTAATAGGTAATTTGTTTTTTTTTCTTAGGTTGCTTGTATATCAATAAAGTCTCTATCTTCAAAAAAAGTAAAAGGTGAAATTTCTGGTTTCCAAGATAGCTTAAATATTACCTTGGATATTGATGTTCTATCTTCCATAAGATTATAAGCTGCATTAAAGTCTTCTTTTATAATTATATATAATCTTTTTTCTAGTTTTTCTTGAATTAGTTTCTTGACTTTATTTTGACACTTTTGACTTTTTTTCTTGTCATTTGATAGGTAAATTTGTACTATACAGGTTTTATTTCTTTTCATCCAGAAGTTGACTGCTATTATATATTCTTTCTATTTTTCAATTGATACAATTTTCTTTTCTAGATCTTTTTTTATTAGCAAGCTTATTCTTGCTCTATATGGGGTTTCCTCATTTACACTGAAATAGTATTTGTAGAAAAATTGATTCTTGAAGACCCATTTGATATTAGTGGAAGTGAGTTTTGTTTCACTTAATTCTACTATACCTATTTCTTGTTTTTCTATTTCTTCTAATAGGCTTTATTGTTTTGTTGTATCTGTTATGCCTCTTATATTGTGCAAGCCTATTTGAATTACTCTACTTTCTATTGTATCTATACTATTTATATTATCCATCTTTGTTTTTATTTTTTCTATTTTATTTTTGTCTTTATTTTGGAATATTATTTTTTATTTCTCTATAAATATATTTAATTCTTTTTGTTGCTATTGCTTTATTCCTGTTGTCTCTATTCTTGTCATCTGGTTCTCTTTTTGAGTTGTGTTATAGGAAGGACAGGAGAACCCACTGTCTTCTGAATAAGTTGTTTCAACTGGTACACCTTTCAGGAATAGTTTGCTCCTCTTCCATCTCTTATTTTGAAGGATGGATAGTTTTTTGTTTCTAGTTTCTATATTCTATTATTAAGTTTTTCTTGATTATCTAGAATCAGTTGTAATAGTTCTTACTGTATACTATTGTGTTCACTACTAATGTTTCCATTGGAGTTCTTTTTATATATATTCCATTATTTTTCTTTTTAAAAGTTTAATAGTGTTCTATTGTTTCCAGTGGCTAGGCATTATATGCCAAATCTTTTGAGAGTTTTATTCTTTGTATTTTTTCTTCTTTTATTTTCTTTGTCTATGGATTCTCTTGAGCTAGTAGATACCAGATCAGAATCAGAATCATTGTCAATTTCTATGATTCTTTTCTGGGTTTCTCTTGACATCTTATTAATTAATCTGTTTCATTTTTTCATATTTAAATCTCTTAAGGAGGTTGTGTAATCATTAGTATATTTTGCAATTCATGATAATTGTAATCCTTGTAGAAAAACATATTGTTTGCATGTTTTGTTTAGATCCTCTTTGTTTTTAAAATATACTACTGTAAAATTATATTTTTGCAAAGTATGGGAATCTTTTGGTATATAACAGGCTTTGCCTTTTGTTTTTCTTATGGTTCTGGCTACCAAGCTTGAATATGTTTTGTTTGTTTCAACGAATCATGCAGAGTAAATATTTCATTGTATTATGATATCAATAATATCTCTATCTAATGGCTCTGTTTTGGTAATGATTATTCTTATCATTTTTGTTTCTATTGGGGTTATTTAAACATTCTTTAAGTTAATATTAATATGCTTGTGTTTTTTGATACACACTCTCATTTTAATCTTGCCTTTTTGGTAGCTGTATATATTTAGATTCTTGATTTTACCATATCTCTTGAAATACTTTTTTAGTTGAAATCAGATTGTTTTTTGATCTATATCTATCAAACGGATATAGAATATCTCTTCGCTTTCTTTTGATATCAGCTTCTTGAAAAATTTTCTTCTATCATTTTGTTGGTTTGATTTTTAAGTTGTATATCCTTTTCTTTTCCATTAGAGTTTAGTTGTTAAATGTGAAGTTTTCTTCATTATAGTTTATTTCTTCTATGCATTTTAAAAGATTTTTTTCTTTATTAATATAGAAGATCAATTATTTATTATCATTCAAAAATTCTATATGTAGTATATTTCTTTGACATGCCAGTAGTTTTAGTAAACCACTCATATATGCAAGTGTTTCTTATTTAGTATTTCCTGGAATATTGGTTGTAATGGTACCAATTTTGTAAGTTCCCTTTTTATTTATGTAATAAAGATTGTTTGTTACTACTTCTTAATAATATCTGATAAAGTAAGTATTGAGTTCTGCAATGCTTGGAACTTGTACTTTCTCTTGAATTTTCTTCATTATTAGATCTTCTTTCTTATTTATATGAGTTGTTGTCTCAATTTCTAATATTTGTTCATTTAATATTTAAATATTTATCTTCTAGAAACTATTATTGTAAATCTTCTTCTCTTTTGTTATCTTGTTATCAAAGGTACAGTATATAATATGTTGTATTAGGATGTGTTCTTTATAAAAAGTTGCTATATTTACTTCTAATATTCTAGCAATTATACTATCTATGACTATGACTGTTTTTAGTAAAGATATGTATCTATAGTTGATATTTATTTCTTCTTTCTATTGAAACAACTGCTATGTTGCTTATATTTCACTTTTCTTATTGTACTATCTGATTATATTAATTAAAATATCAAATATCTTGTCTTCTCTATTTTATACTATTTGTAAAATTGCTTTAGATTTATCTATCCCAAATATACATCTATTTTTTTTTTATTATAACCCTCTGTCAGACTAGTTATGTGTACTTTATTAAACAATTGTAAGCTATATATTATATATGTATCGCTAAAACTAAATCTCTAACTAATTCACTCATCAAAGTCTTATATTTATCTAGGACTCTAAGTGCAATTTTGGGAGTGATTTATCACTCCATTAGCAGTTTGGATAGAAAACCTTTCAACTTCTAACATAATTTCCTGCAGATTACTACACGAGGTTTTGATGAGGATCAAAACCCAATCATTTCATCTTATATTTAATTCTATTTCTTATAATTTTTACAAAATTTTTGTTTTTACATTCTTACTCTTTTTCTCTTTGCCTTGTACTTTTATAACTGGGATTACCTTGTGAGTCTTGCCTTCTTACTTCTTGGATCTTCTTATATTTTGCTCTTCTATCAATTCTTTGTTCTTGTTTCTATTCAATAATCTTTTAATATCTTACATTTCAGACTTGTTTTCAGATCTGGTTGCAAATCTTTTTTTGTACTTTTAGAATCCATTTTTTTATCATTGTTTCCAACTTCTTTCCAGGACAATTTAGGTTAGCAGTTTTTTTGATTGCATCACTTTCTACTAATTTTATGCAAAAGTTAAGAGTGTTAAAACCAGTTTGCAAGATTGATTCTATTAGTCTGAAGTTCTATTTATCGAATTCATCTTTTTCTCTTCTATTGTCAACTGCTAATTGTACTATTTTTTTATTTGCTTTTCTCTTACATTATTGATACAACTTGTCAATTCTTTAAGGAAAGTCTTAGATTTTTTTTGCCATGCTGCTAGGATCTCAATCTTATAATCAGAACATTCTAATAAATGTTCTATCGTTTCTTGATGCTAATTGCATGCTATACACCTTACTTGCTTATATAGATCTAGTCTTTTTTTTACTAGTTTACTTAAGGTAAGTAGTTTATTATTGATTAATTTAACTAGAAAGCTTCTTCTCTGCGAGCTTTTGAAGAAGGTATTCTATGTATTTCCATCCTTTAATCTATCACATGCCAGATTTTATAAGTAGGTTTGATACTTGTGAACTTGGTGATGCCATTTCGTCTCTGTTCTGTATTACTGTATTCATAATAGAGCCATTGATCTTTATTGATTTGTTTGATGAACTGTTGTATTGGACTATCTATTACTTCTACTTGCTATATAGTTTCTGTAGATATCTTGCTTGATTTGAGACTCTTCCATTCTATTGCTAGTAGCTTTAATGCCTCTTTGGCCAGTTGATCTGCTTCTTTATTCCATGGATTATTAGAGTGAATTTAATCTTGATCAATATTAGTTGGATATACTTTTTTTTTTACAAGATCTAGTATTCTCACCCATAATGATCAATTTTATTCTTTTAGCCATCTTTTGTATGTTATCTTCTTTCTTAACTTTTTTCATTTAGAGATGCAAACTTGACTATCTGTGAAGATCTCAACTGTACTGTTTATCAGAGCTACTAAGATATTGTAACCAGTGCCACCAGTTCTGCCCTTGTAAATAAGGATCAGTTTTTGACTCCTGTCTGAAATTTACTTTCTTTTTCAGCTCTTTCTGTTTATATTCATACTGCATCCATTTTTGTGTTTTCATTTCATGGTTAATTAAGGACCCATCGAAGTATAAGGTCAGCTTCTCCTGTGATCCTTGATTGCACTGGAGAATTTCAAGTATATGATCTTAATATACTTCTTGTTTAATATTGTCTCTGAGTATTTCTTGTTCTCAATCTCTTATTAATACTTGTTCTATTTTTTCAATTTGGTCATTTGTCAGATCTTGGATTTCTGGAATTATACTCTTGATCATTATACTATCTAGTTTCAATAGAGAATAAGGAACTTTTAGTAATTTCATTCTTCTAGTATTTTTTTAATGGTTTAAGAATGATAGAGTATAGATTAAATCTGATTTTATTTCTATATTACATTCATTTCTATTTCTATTGTTTAGTGAGCATCCTATGTATTTGGTAAAAACTGTTTCTTGATAGTTAAAATAATGAATTATTACAGTACCTTGGCTGTTCTCTTGAATTAGTTTTCTCCATACTATTTGTTGATTCTTTTTTTGGGCAACTATTCAGATTTTCTTTTTTTTATTTTGCAGGTTCAGGTTTAGTGCATTTTGATAATCACTTTTCTTCCTATACCTTTTTCCAAAGTGTTGTGGGATCTTTTATACTTTTTTTAGATGTGGTTCTTTGTAGGATATTATACCATTCTGAAATAGGGCATTTATTAGTGTGCAGAATAAGTTGAATCATTCTTCACTTTCTGAATTTTGTGGAGTTTTGATTTATTATCTAGTTTATTTACATTAACCTATTATTTTACAAAGATAGTATTGCCTTTTTATATTCTTCTATTGTTAGATATTCTTGAATTGGACTATTGCTTTGATTTATTTGAAAATATCATTTTACTTCCAGCTCTAAAAAGTTGGTTCCAAGTTCTTAGTCAACTTTAGAACTTAGAATGTGAAATTTTTTTTATCATTGAGGTGATCTAGGAATTTATATGAAAGAAGATTGTAGAACTCCAGTGCATAATCTATGCTTGTTTTAACCTGATGATTGTAGTAAGCCCTGCTGGATCCTGATTATTTATTCTATTACAGAGTCCAGTTATTTGGCTTTCTTTTTGAAGCATCTATATACTTTTAAGATTGTGTATCTTCAGATGGTGGATCACACTGTTAGGGATGGATATACATAAAACTGCTTTGTTCTTGAAAAGCTTGTGATATGCTACTGTTAAGTTATTGCATATTTTTTAGAACAATATGCTATGCTGCATTTTAAACTCTATTCTCAAAATCAATACTCTATTTAGTATATAAAAAACTTGCTTATCAATCATTTTCTTGTTTTTGAGAACTCTCATAATAGTATTGATTTCCTTTAAGACTCTTTCTTTGAGTTCAATTGCAGTTTTCTGGTTATCTATCCATATTTCTAGGAATCTTGCTTGCTCTTCTCTATTTAAGTCTCTAACCACTTCTTTGTTGATTCCTGCATGAACTTCTTCTGAGTAGTAGTTAAGATTATTGATAGTAACTAATATTGACTTGCTACTATTAATCTGAGAGTCATTTGCTTTATAAAAGATCCTTGCTATTTCTAGAATCTTTTCTATATCTTCTTTGAACCTTGCTATCTATGTGATATCATCCATAAAAGCTATAGTTGTGTATCTCAATTTTAGCTTTTTAATGATAATATTATTTAAATCAAGATTCCATAAGACTTTTATTTTGTATCCCTGTTCTATGTCTTCTTGGATTTTGCACAACAAAGGATCATAGAAAATTCTTCACATTAGTGGTGAGATAATTTTTCTTTGGTTTATTTCATCATTTGCCCCTATTGGTTCTATAAGGTTATTTTCAAATATTACTTTAAACTCATTATTTTAGAATAGGCTCATTATGATCTTGATAAAATCTTAGGATGCCTTGATTGTGTCTTGAAAGAATATCCACAGCTCTTTTTTGTTTTCTCGTGTATTTTCACAAATATTATTGAGAATTTGAATGGGTTCTGCTGTACTCTCTCCTAATAATCCTACATAGTTGGGACCCCTAAGGATATTGTTAATCTTGCAAATATTTCTTATTCTAATAATTAGAATTTTGGTGAAGCACTTTCTAGTAACTTTTAGTAGTATGATTGGTCTTGTATTTATCAAGTCACACCTTATGGTTTTGGTTTAGCTATTGCATATATGTAACTTTGTTTCCAACATACAGATGTAACTTCCCATCTTAAGAAGGTATTCAGTATTTTTCGTAGGTATTTTTTTCCTTCTTGACTCAATTTCTTTAGCATTTCATAGTTAATTTGGGACTTTTCTAGAGCTTTGTTATTTGGAGGCGCATGAAGAGTTTCTTTCAATTCTTCATGTGTAATTGGTTCTAGAAGATTGTTGTACTATATATCTTAGATATACTACTTGGGATCATATTTTTTTTTTCACTCTTTGCTAAGATTGGTAAGTTGGTATCTCACTTTTTGAAGATCTCTTGATGGTATCTTCTTATTTCTTTTTTCAATTTCTTTTTTATTTATTATTATGTATTTCATACCATCTTGCTTGACTTTGATCTGGTCCAGTATTATTTTGCTTCTTTCTTTATTTGTTAGTGAGCTTACCATCTTCTTTTGATTGTATTTAAGATCATCATATCTTAGTTCTAAAGCTGATTTGATATTCTTTCTTACTTTTTTGACTTCTAAGTTTTGACTTATAAACTTGAGCTCTTCAATTGTATCTTGAATATCTTTTTTTAAGGGTATCCAGGAAATTTTGGAGATATTGAATGGATACAATAGTTTTTTATCTGATGATATGGATCATGGGTAGCATTATATTTTTCGATAGCCATACTAAGCTTCTGCATCTTTGTTATTTCTTTTGATGCCTTCACTTTCTTAAAGACTGTTTTTAATTGAAGAGCTCTTTTATACCACATAAATTCTAAACTGTGTTTATATCATTTCTCTTTATTGGATATCAATTTTTTTGATTTCTAATTTGGTAAAAGCTGTCCTACAAATTAGATCTTCAAAGGTTTTTCAGATTTTATTTGCTAGTAATTCTCTTTTATCTTCATCAGGTTCCTTATTAAGTATTGGCTCCAAAGAAGTTTTAAGTTTATAGTTCAAGTTTTCTCGAAAGGCTTGCCATTGTTCAAGGAATGTTCCTTTTAGATCAATCCTTCATATTTTGGATGTTGTATAGTGTTTAATAGTTTTGTTTCTTGTAAATAAATTATTATCATATAGGATTACCAAAAGCATAGTATGATCACTTCTAATAGTTTCTTTTATGTTTTGATTATCAAATTGTAGGATTGTGTATTTTGCTAAGCTTTGTGACATCCAGATGAAATCTATTCAGCTACTGCTTGTAATATCTTGTCTTATAAGAGTTTTGTCTTTTCTTTCTTATATTGCTTATATATCTAAAAAACTACATTCGTCAAGAAAGTTAAATAAAGGAATTTCAAATCACTATGAGAATCTGAAAAATGTTTTATATGAGGATGCTTTATCCATCTGATGGATTGTATGCTGCATTAAAGTCATCTATTAAAATTATATAAAAGCCTTGTCCATGTTTTTCTCTAATATAACTTATTAGATTGTCTTATACTTTTTTACATTTATGTTTATCTAATGGGATATAAATCTGTATAATGCAGATTTTGTTCTTCTTTATCAACATGTTAATGGCAATTATATAGCCATCTGCCTACTTAACTAATGCTACTTGTTTTTCAAGATCTTTTCTTATTAGTAGACTTACTTCTGTACCATATATGATATCTTTGTTAGTACTATAAAAGTATTTGTATTCTTTCTGATTACTGAAAGCCCATTTTGTATTACTATACATTAACTTAGTCTCATATAATCCTATTGCCCTATACCTTGTTTACTTATGTTTTATATAAGACTATATTAATTGTTATATTAGTGATATTTCATATATTGAGTGTGCCTATTCTTATTACCCTTTTTTCAATATCATTTTTCTCATCTCTATTGTTATTTTTATTTTTATTTTTTTTTCCTTTTTTGTTCAGAAAGTTAGTTTTTTTACTTTGTAAGAATTTTTTTAGGTTTGAATTATCTAATTGTATACTGTTATGCTCTTTTTGTTGATGTTTGTTCTTCTTTGAAATTTCTACTAGAATAAATCAGGCTCATTTTCCCTTTTAATATCTTGGACAACTGGTATACCTTTTTAAGAATGATTTGCTTCTCTTCTACTATATCTTATTTGTCTATTAGGAGCTGTTCTACCTTCTAGTCTGGCTATTTTATCACTTAACTTTTTTAAGTTATTTAAAATACGATATAGTGGATCTTCTTCATTTTCTATTTTTGTATTTAACATGTACTTGTTAAAATTACTGTACCGGTTAGGTCTTGGGTTGCCAATAGGTTTTCTATTACTTCCTATGGCTGGGTTTTTAAGTCTTTTGTTATTTATTTGTCTTCCTCTACCAGTTTAAGTTCTATAAAATCTTCTTTTATCTCTTGAAAATGGATTTCTTGGATATTGCCTTCTTGAAAATCAATAATTCTTACTTTAAGAGAAGGAGGAACTGATCAATTTGTTGTCAGATAATGAGTCTATAGGTGCCTCATTATCTTTTTTAATTTTTCTATCTTGTACTTTGGCTCATATTCTTTCAGTATCATAGATCTTTTTATTTTTTGTTATTATATTTTTTACACTTCATAATAGGCATAGCCCTTGTAAGTAAATATGTTGTTTATGGACTTTGTTGAGGGCCTCTCTTAATACAAAGTATAAAATTGTGAAGTTTTGTTTCTTCAGTGTAAAGGGATTTCTTGAGATATAATATGTTTTCGCTTCTGTATCATTGAGTGCCCTGGCTATCAAACTTAAGTAAGACTTGTTTGTGCTTAGTAGTCTTGTAGAGTTTTTGTTTCATTTTATTAAAATGTCATCGATCTCTCTATTTGTTAGTTCTTTCTTGGAGAAGATAGCTCTAGTAGTTTCTGTTTCTAAGGAGGTCATCCATAATATTTCTGGGTTTGTCTTGAGATAACTATGCCATTTAATATAAGCATTAACTTTTGTTTTTGTTTTGATCTTGTAGATATGTATATTTTATATCTTACCATATCTTTTGAGATATTCTTTTATAAGGTGTTGTAAAGTTTTGTGTATTATATCTATTAGACTAACATGCTATATATTCTCTTCCTCTTTTTTTCTTGATCAAAAGATCTTATTGTTTAATATTTCTATATTTTGTATTAGGTTGGTGCTCATATTTTCAAGTTGTTATAGACTGAAAGCTTCTTCCTTTCTATTTATTTCTTCTAAATATTTGAGAAGATCTTCTTCTTTCTCCAAATAAAAACTCAACCCTTCATTTTTATTAATAAATTCTTTATAAAAAAGGTAATACATATTTCATGAAAATTTCAATATACTACTTAAGTATGCCTTGGTCTCTTCTTTGTTGTCTCTTAGAATATTGACTGTCATTGCTTCTACTTTGTATTTGTCCTTTTTGTTTATAAAATAGGGATTTAGTATTAGAGTTACTTACTTGTTTCTTGTTGTGTAAGAGCTGCACTCGCTTATATTATAGCCTTGAATTTTGCCTTTGAGAGTTTCTGCTTTTATTTCCTTTTGTTTTTGACCTTCCACCATTGTTATTTTATTATCTAATGTTGATTTACTTTCTATATCAGTAGTGATCTCTATTGAGATGGATAGTGTTTTTATTGATTTTTTTTTAATTATATTCAGGTATCTATCTTCTATATAGGGTTGAAACAGATTCTCTTCCTTTTTCTTTCCTTTATACAAAAGAAAGATAATATATTATATAAGGATTTGTTCCTTGTGAAATGTTGTATTATCTATTTCTAGAATTTTGGAAATAATGTTGTCCAATATAACACATATTTCTGGAATATCTGTTATCACATCATTGTAATTGGTTATACTTTTTTGTTTGGTTATTTGTTATATAGTTCATAGTTTGCCAATTAGACTAGCATGTCCATAATATCATCATCTTCTCTATTGTTTACTATCTAAAGTATCTGCTTTGCTTTATTCATGATAGGATATATATATAGATTGATATTATTGTCATATTGTTGTGTTGTATTATAAATAATCATATAAGTGAATTAATATATGTTCTTAGTACTATTTTAGTAATTATTAATAAGCTTTTATATATAATACTTGTTGTTTTTGACTATTTCCTTGTTTTTATATATGTCTTAATCTTATTTTGATTAGGCACATATTATTTCTCCCTTTTTGCTTAAGTTGTTTATCTGTTTACACTAACTTTGTTATGTTTTTACAAACCTCTAATACTCTATTTATGTTGATCACTTTTCATTATGATAGTTGTGTTTGATAATTTTACCAATTTAAGTTACTCTTATTGTACTATTGTAATAGACTTTTATTAACTTGTTTTGATAATAGCTTTATACACATGTATGTGTTAACATTACTTTGGTGATGTGTTTTGGTATATATAGAGATGAGATATATACATTAGGCTGTTTAAATCTTGAGGAGCTTTAATATCCTTCTGGGTCTTGAAGGATTTGAGATTTGCTTGATTTATCAAGCAAACCTATTTGCTTTAGGATTTCTTGTAATATCAAAAAAGGTGTCAATCTATACTGGCCTGATTGCAAACTTTTGAAGTTGATATTGGCTCTCCTTTTCTGATTGTGAATTAGATTATATTAATCTATTTTCTTTTTTTTAACAAAAAGAAGAGTTATGCTTTATATTGTGTTTTTTTCAGTGGTTACTAGATGAGCTATGTATGAAGTATTATTTTCTGTATTAAGATGTCTACTGTGAATTAGTATTATAAGAAAGTATGTGTCTTGAGTTATGTATGTTGCCTCTTTCCTTGTGTATATTACCTAAAAAGAAAATTTCTAAGGATCTGAGGAATTTGTGGAAAGAGTTTTTTTTTTTTTTATTAACTCTAGGTCAGGCTAGATATGTGTACTTTATTAAACATTTGTATACTGTACATTTTAAATGATTCGCTAAAGCTAAAACTTTACTTAACTTACTCATCACTGTTTTGACTTAATATATCAAAACTCTAAGTGCAACTTTGGGAGTGATTTATCGCTCCGTTAATGATTCAGGTGAATACCCTTTCAACCTTTAACATCATTGCCCACAGATCATTACTACAGATCACTATCTATTGTTCTGACCTAGCTCAAAATCCACTCACTTCATTTCATAAGTAATAGCTTTGAGTAGAATTTCTTTCAGGCTTTTATTTTCTTAAGTTCCTTCCTCTGATAGAGGATCTTTACTTTTGGGAACTGATAGTTTTAAGCTGTGTATGCCTGAGGATCAGTTGATTTTTTCTACTCTGCAGATCCCCTGTAAATATTTCTATTTAATTATCTTCTCATATCTTTTGTTATAAATCTTTTTCCTTATTTGGTTGCATACTTTTCTTTGCATCTTTGATATCTATCTTCTTGCATTATTATCAATTCTTTTTCCATGGCATTTCAAATCTGCTATTTTTAGGATTAAGTCTCTCCTTACTAGCCCTATAAAAAACTTAGAGTGTCCTAACTGTTTTTTGAGGTCTGTTCTACCAGTTTGAAGATCCATTTATCCACCTCAGCTATTTCTTCTTCGTCATGGATAATCAACCTTGCATTTTTTTCTTCTGCCTCTTTTTTCCTCTCTTGTAAGAGCCCTCTAAAGTCTCTAAGAATCCCATCTTGTCCTTTATTCCATGCTTGCTGTAATTGTTTCTTGTATGCTGGACACTCTAATAAATGTTTGAAAGTTTCCTTTTGCTGACTACATGCAATACATTTCACTTGTTTGTAAAGGTCAGGCCTTTTAGTTGCCAGCTTGTTCAGAGTTAATAGCTCATCATTCATTAGTTTTATGAGGAAGCTTTTTTGTTGTGATTGTTTAAAAGAAGTGTCTCAAGTGTGTCCTTCTTTCATTCTTTCCCATACAAGATCCCAAGTATGATCTTGCTGTTCTATAATTTAGTAGCTCCATCTTTTTTGATTCTATTTTGTTGTGTCCACTGGAAGGCAGTTGTTTTATTGTTTACTTTTTTGATAAACTATTTTATTGGGTCATCCAGTATCTTTTCTTGCCATCTAATTTCTGTGATGATCTTGTATGAGGTCAGCTCTTTCTATTATATTGCTGGAAGTTTCAGAGCTTCTTTGGCTAAGACATCTGCTTCTTCATTGTGGGGATCATTGGAATGTGCCTTAACCTTGATAAGTTGCAGGTTTATGGTTTTTTTCTTTATTAATTCTAATATTCATGCCCACAGAGACCAGTTTTGTTCCTTTAATCATCTTTTGTGAGTTTGCTTTGGATCTTCTCTTTCTATTGTTTTCTACCTAGAGATACAGACCTGGCTATCTGTATTGATTTTTACGTCACTACCTACTGGAGCTATCAGAAGTATTGTGACAATTACTATAAGTTTAATATGTATTGAGGAGGGCCAACTATCTACTCCTGTCTGAAATCTACTTTCTCTACCCATATCTCCTTTCTGGATTCATGCTATTCCCATTTTCATTTCTTCCTTTCCATGATTAATGAGTGATTTATCAGAGTAGAAGATTAGTTTTTTAACATTGGATCCCAGGTTATGTTGAAGTATTTCTATTAGATGGTCCTAATATACCCCTTCTATAACATTGTCTCTAATGATGACCTCTTCCTATTTTTTGATATTTATCTAATTCATTATATTGGTTGGAGCTAAGGTTTGAGGATTTGGATTCATGCTAGTACCCTTTTCTATTGTCCCTTCTAGTAATGTCTTGGAGCAGGGAATTGTTAGTTCTTGAGCTCTTCTGGTTGACTTTCTTGTATTGAGATATGAAACTTTATATATATCATTCATATCTTTTTCTAATATACATCCCCCTTCTTGTTTTGTACCCTCTGAGTATTCTGTTCATTTTATTAATATCATCATTTGAGTATTATTATTACTACAGCAATTGAAATATTCGATGTTAACTTTGTGTCCTACTTTTGTCTGTTGTAGTTTTCCCCAGATTATGTTATGCCCAGCTTTCTTTGTAATTATCTATAGTTTTTGTCATTTGTCATGGTCTAGATTAATTATAACATATTCTAGTTCCCACTTTGTCCAATCTCTTTTCCACGTACTCATGAGTTGACCTATCCTATTACTTAGAAGAATTTTGATTAAAGCTTGAAACCATTTAGGAATAGGACCTTTACTAGTGTTTTGAAGTAGTTGGAGCATTTGTCAATCCCTAATTTCTTTAGTAGCTTGATCGATTAGCTGGTCTACATACAGCAGTTTATTGTTTTTTAGTGATGATATGGCTTTTCTATATTCTTCTAATGTAAGGTGTTCCTTAATTAAACTATTTCCTTTGCTTTATTCGAAGATTTCTTGCCATTTTTCACTGTGAAAAGTTATTCCTATATCTTTAGCCAACTTCATTACTTGGAGTGTGAAGTTTCCTCTATCTGGTAGATGATTCAAAGAGTTATATATTAATAGGTTAAGCGGTTTCCAATTCTTTTTCTATGCTTGTTTAAGTTGGATAATTGTTGTAATTTCTGCAGGACCAGGATCATTTGGTATATTACATAATCCTGTTATTTGACTTTCTCATTGAAACATCCAAATGCTTTTCAGGTTGTGAATCTTTGGATAATGTATTACACTATTAGATATGAATCTATATAGCATGCTCTTGTTTTTGAAAAGCTTTCTATATGCTGCCATTAGAATGTTACATATTTTCCAGGATAGTATACTATACTGCATCCTAAATTCTATCATTGGAATTAATACCCTGTTGAGAATATACAGGGTTTGTTTATCTATTAATTTTTTGCTTTTAAGAGCTCTAGTTACTATGTTGATCTCTTTTAACACCTTCTCTTTAAGTTCAACTGCAGTTTTTTGATTACCAATCCAGATTCCTAGAAATCTTGTATGTTCTGCCCTACTGAGCTCCTTTATCACTTCTTTTTCTATACCAACCTGAACTTTTTCTAAATAGCAATTAGAATTGTTAATAATAATTAGAATTGATTTATTATTATTGATTTGAAAATTGTTGGCTTTGTAAAAGACTCTCGCAGTTTCAAGGATTTCTTTCATATCCTTTTTGGATCTTGCTATCCATGTCGTATCATCCATAAAGGCTATAGCCACATGTCTTGATTCTAGCCTTTTTGTGATCTGTCCTTTAAGATCTGGATTTCAGGTAACTGATATTTTGTATCCCCTTTTTTTGTTATTCTGAATCTTGCAGAATAAAGGATCATAGAATATTCGTCATAGTAGTGATGAAATGGTTTCCCCTTGATCAATGCCATCCCCTGCTTTTATGGGTTCTGTGAGATCATTTTCAAAGATAACTTGAAATTCTCTGTCTTGAAATAGGCTTAACATGATCTTGATAAAACTCTTTGGTATTCTGATCCTTTCCATTACTTTGACTAGCATGTCCAAACTAATTGTGTTATATAGGCTTTGATGGTATCTTAAAAAAGTATCTACAGTTCCTTTTTATTTTCTCTTGCATCTTCACAGATGTTGTTAAGGATTTTGATTGGTTTTGATATACTTTCTCCAAGGAGACCCGTGAAGTTAGAACCTTTGAGAATGTTATTAACTTTATAAATATTTCCCATCCTATTAATAAGAATTTTTATGAAACACTTTCTTGTGACTTCCAATAGAATAATGGTCTTGTGTTTATTAATTCACACTTCCATGGTTTTGATTTGGCTATAGGATATATATGGCTCTGTTTCTAATAAGTGGGGGTTACCTCCTATCTCAAGAAGTTATTTAATATTCTTCTCAGGATTTCCTTTCCATCCTGACTCAGTTTCTTAAGTATTTCATAGCTAATTTGTGGCCGTCCTAATGCCTTGTTGTTTGGAAGTGTTCAAAGTATTTCACCTAATTCCGCTTGTGAGATTGGCTCAAGGAGATCTTTATACTATAGTTCCTTGATATAATCCTTATAATTAATTAAATTATAATAATATAAATAACATATTATATATTATATTATAGTTTGTATTATTTATAATTTATAA
>CAJVPT010002243.1:0-18236 GCA_910592055.1 Acaulospora colombiana | reverse complement strand
CAATAAGCTAACTAATTAAAAAAAATTAATAAAAAACTATTTTTAAATTTGTTAATTTATTTAAAATTGAATTAAAATTTAAAATTAACTCAATAATTGGATTAAAAATTTAAAATTATTCAATTTTAAATAATTAAATTGATTTAATAATTAAATTAAAATATATAAATTAATTGAATTTAATTAATTAAATTATTAATTTGATTATTAATTTAAATCAAAATTGCAATTTTTAATTTTTAATTATTTATTTGTTTTTTTTTTTTCTAATTTATTACTTTAACAATCTATTATTCTTTAAAATAATTTATTTTAATAAATTATTAACAATAATCTTGATAAATAAAAGTTTAATATAAATTTATTAAACAAATAGAATATTGGTTTTAAATATAATTTAAAGTATTTTGTTTTTTTTAAAAAAAAATCATAAATGGTATTAGATATAAGCCTTTGTTTGGACAATTAATTCTACTGGCATTATATCAATCATCTCATACAAATTATATATTTTTATATATATGCAGATTAATGATTCTCTATTACTACTAGTCTAGCTAAATCTACTATCACTTTTAGAATGAGTACATCTAGCTAGTAGCTGGATGATTAATACATAGTTATAAATAGTGATGCTAGGCTAGTTAGTATGAAACTTACATATTTTTTATTAATTCACTAAACTAGTCTTTTCTTATATACTGTATATTTGACAGGAATATAATACTAATCTAATATTCCCAAATATTATTTGCTTAGATCTTGGAAGGGACATATTATCTTATTTGTTATCACTTGGGTATCAAATCAGTTTCTATTAACTGATTTTCAATTAAGCAAAGTATTAGATTGGAATATCCTGAGCTAGGAGAATGGGATTCTGGAGGCTACCAGGATAACGAGATTTTGGAATATCTATTGAAAGTTAGATAAGAAGTCTTTCTTTATGCATCTTTTGATAATGCAGCTATAAATTTCAGCCTTTGATTGATAAAAAGTCTGAAGTTCTATTTTTATATAGCCTAACCTGATTTAAACTGATTCCAGATAATTGGATATAACTTTTATAGAATAATCAGTAAACCTGACCAGAAATGTAATTTTTTGATTTGATTCTTAAGTAATATTGAACTATGAACTTTGTGATTGCAATCTGGGAGCACTATCACTGTGCTATGGACCTATATGTCTTTGATTTATATAAGCAAATAAGATATATAATATACAATCCATAAAAAAAAATAATTGAATATATGTTACAATGTTCTAGTTATAAAAATAAGATTTTGGCAATATACAATATAAAAAAATATTTGAAACAGTTTTCAAAGAATTTGACAAGTTGTATTGAGGTAAAAAAAAAAAAGCAGATAAAAAGGAGATATAACCATCAATCAATATAAAAGAGAAAAAGATGAGATAGATAGATAGGTCTCTAAATATATAGAAACAATTTTGTAAATTGGCTCAAACATACTCAGATTTTGTAGAAGGTTAATAGAAAGTGATATGATTAAAGAAGCTATTAATCAAAATTGCCATAGTAAAAAGCTAGAAACAATGATAAAAAATGGATTCTAAGAGTACAAAAGAAGATTTGCAATTAGATTCATAAACAAGTCTGGAATATAAGATATAAAAAGATTATAGGATGAGAACAAGAGCAAAGAATTAATAGAAAAGTGAAATACAAGAAGATCCGGAAAGTAAGAAGGCAAGATGTTTTGCAAGATAATCCCAACCATGAAACTACAAGGCAAAGAGATGAAGAAAGAGATGGTGAAAACAAAAATCTTGTAGAAATCATAAAAAATGAGATTAAATATGGGATGAAATGGTTGGGTTTTGATTATTGTCAGAACTTCAAGAAGTGGTCCACAGTAGTGACCTGCAGGCAATGATGTTAGAAGTTGAAAGGGTTTTTACCCAAATTATTAACAGAGTGATGAATCACTTCCAAAGTTGCACTTATAGTTTTAAATAAAAACTTTGATGAGTGAGTTAATTAAAGATTTATCTTTAGCATCACATATTAATGTATAGCCTACAATTGTTTAATAAAGTATGCATAACTAGCCTGACAGAGTGTTAAAAAAAATAATTAACGCAATTATAGCCAACCAATCATGTTGCAGTAAATCTGAAACAATAAAAAAATAATTGAAATAGTGCTAATAAAAAATAAAGGGTTTATTTTTATTATAAAAAGTTTATTATAAAAGATAGTAAACCAAATACCGTAAAATAAATGTACTGTATATTAAAAATTTATTTCTTTTATGTTATTTAACTACTCTGTAACTTTTTAACTTTTGTTTACTTACTGTACATTAATGTTTCGCGCAACAATCGATGTAAGTTTTAACTTATCATTGAATTTTGGGTTGAATTGTAAAATGTTTATTTCAGGAAAATAAACGATTGGTTAAATTGTTACATCGATAAATTATTTTCTATATAACGAAAGAATCTTTCTTAGTCTAATCCTTAACTTACTATTTTTCTTAATTCTTACATTAAATCTTATTTCTTTGCTTAAATCGAAATACTAAATCTCTCTTCTCTTTCTTTCTTTCTTTTTTTTTTTTCTAATTATTGTACGCGAAAAAAAAATCTTATCGTTGACGAGTTAAATTATAATTTTCCGTATACTCGAATAAAAACGTTATGGGCTCACCCACGAAGATAAATAGTACCTTTTAGTACTTATATATCTGGTCCTTGGAATTGCTCTTTTGATTACTTCAGGGTCTTGAAGTTCCGGAAATGCCTCTATCAAGGATTGGATAAACTCCAAGTCGTGCCTACAATACGGATAGTTAACAAATTATGAGTACAATTAAATTGAAGGTAGTGAATTAAATAGCATTTAATAATTACTTTTGGACAAGATATCCAAGGGGATTGTTACATCGGTCATCTTCTAAGCTAGCGTTAGCACCCCATTGAAAATACTTTGCAAGAATAGGCTTAATAAATTCCTTGTGTTTCATTTCCGTCACGAAGTGTAAGGAGGTCCAACCATCGCCATCTTTTTCGTTCACGTCGAACTCCTTATTCTCAAGGAACCAGTCGATTAAAGTTGGGAAGTCAGCGGCGAATTGCTTACCCCGTCTCATTAACTAAAAAATAGCAATAAATTAAGCTCGAGATCTCTTGGTAATTCCGAGGCCAATTATAAGATTGGAGACTTACACGAGAACTTGACTCGAGGAATACGCTACGGTTTTCGTGAGGATCTTTTTCATGAAGATTGAAGCCATATTCTTCCAATAAGTTCAGAATCACGCATATTTTCGATACGGGCAACTCCTGGACTGCAATCAGAGGTAAAAGCGTACTAGACTTCTGATAGGGATATAAGGCGTGAGGATCGCACCCCCTTTTCAAATGGAACAATAGCCCTTCTATGTCTCCCTCGTAACAATGATAGCCGGGCGAACACTTTGCAAATTCAAGATTGTATCTGGACATACACGTATACGATTCCTTAAAATCAGGAAGATGCATATAGCTTGTGGACGAATCTCCATGTCCGTTCGATCGCTGAGGTAATTTATCGATGTAATTGGGTTATTTAAAGTAAAATTTTGTTATCTTAAAATTTAAAAATAATATTTACTTGTCTACGCCCATCCATTTCTGTATGAAGGATGTCTGTCAGAAAAAACGTGAACGCAGAGGTTTTATTTTTTTTTATTTTTTTCTAAAAAAAGGAAAAAAGGAAAGGAAAGGTTCAACTAGTCAAGTTACGCTTAAGAAATCAAGAAATCAGTGAATGCAGGCAAAAGGAAGGAATGTGGTCTTCAGTCGAAATGGATGGGTATAAATGGGACAAATGATTTAAAGGGAATCTCTTTTTCCATATATTTATATCCGATTGTTATATAATAAAAACAAAAAAATTTTTTCCTTATAAAATAAAGTCACCCATTGTATGGTTACGTGCATGAATTTAGTCACGGTTAATTATTTATCGGTCGATGTTTGTTTATTTTTCGCGTGGTCATAGGAGATCCTCGCCTCCCCAACATTCATATGTGGAATGGCGTTACCTTTTTAATGTTGTCATGTGTTTATAATCATCATGGTCCTAATATGATCGTAAAAATTTGATTAGCCGGATTTACTTTTCATGTTTTTCAGTTGCACGAGCCACTCACCCGACTCAGAATTCACCGAATAAATGTTCTTGTGGCAATCTTTCATGGCTTTCATGAAAAAATTTTTGCGAATAGTTTTTTACATACGTACCAGATGTGCGGTGACGCCGAGAAAAAACGAACGTGCGGAAAAACATTGCCTAAACGGTACCGAGCTAGTTGAGGTATTGCGCCATATATGATTACACAACTTTTTTCTTTGTATCATCGTCTTTTCTTTGTCCAAAAAATAATTTTTTTTCAATGATAATTTCACCAATCTCTTTAATAGAGACCAACAGACATCACATAATGATGAAATATATGAACATGACGTAATCAGAATTGATTGCGGAATTAACTTTGTTCCGTTGTAAATTTAGTTTTTCACCCTCGGCGTATTTAAAAATGATCTCTTTTCTTTTTTTATGTTCGTCGATTTATGAATTTCCGGGGTAACTGTTGATACAATATGACGTACTGTACATAACAAATATATAGTGTATATTTGTTGTTGGTGCTGTCGCAAGAATATGACACTCTATTAAAAATACTCCAGAAAAAGAGAACAATTTCAAAGTTGACCAAAATTTCAAAAAAACAATGAATTATGTGAAGCACAGAAAGGACAAAAGCTCGGTAAAGCTTCATGAATTTTTAATTCGCAAGCAATGAATAAAATTATTTCCCTTATTCAGAATAAGTACGTTATCACAAAATCATATTACGCGCGCACGCACGAACTTTACCGAATTATATGCATGAAATTTTTTTTTTTTTTTTTTTTTTTCAATCCAATGATAATCACTCCATTTAAAATATTCCCAACTAAGGATAATCGGCGTAGCTCAGTGAATTGAATTAAATACCATTGTCTCATATTTCCACAAAAAATTAATTTGAACGCACTCCAAGATATAATGGGAAGTACGAACTGGTTTGATTAATTTAATGGGTTTGTCATCATGGCACCAATGCTAAACATTGCATAACCAAATAGACTGGAAAGGAAACCAATCAACAAACTTTGATATATTGTACGTACAGTACGTGCTTGATGCCCACGGGCCTTTCTATAAAAGGTTTTATGACGCGATTAAATCGTAAGAGAATTTTTCAAGACACCAATTCTTGAAACAAATGTTGCGGTGTGTGTGTGAAATGTACTAAAGTTGATGATACTAAGTTAAGTTCTTTTATAACGATATACAGTATAAAGAATGAAATTAAGGTCGCTTGTAAATGATGGTGGAGAGAATATTTCCATTAAAAATCGTAGAAATTGTAGTAGAAAATTTTTGGAGAATACTTGAGAGAAACTTATGGCATATCATGTAGTATTACCTATACTGATCAATAATATAGCAATATAGAGATGCAATAAATTATTTATTTTTATTTATTTATTTATTTTTTTTTAACCTGCAATCATGCTGTCATGGTGTGTCTTTATTGAGACATTAAATAAATATCTACAATATTGATTTTTACATGATAATTAACTCACCATTGTATGTTATTAATAAAGGATTACACTACTTGAAAAATATGAGAAGTTCACTGAGTTAGTTTGGATTAAACAAAAAATCCAAACTTGATACTTTAAATGATATTTAAAAGTTAATATTTATTTCTCTTGATAGATTAATACTTGATCTCTATCTATCAAAATAATTATCAGTAATCTATTACCATAGATTATTTTGAAAAATAATAAATTGCTAAATTCAAAAATTGAAAAAAATCAAGAGAAAGCAATTCAAAAATTTTTAATTGATCCAACAATCTTTTTTCAAAAAAAAATCTACTTAATAAGTATATTTCTTGGTTTTAAATTATTTGAAAAACTTAATTATTTCTAAATAATAAAGTTTTTTCAAAAATATTTAAGGAGTTTATTCTTTCATCAATATATAAATTTACTTATTACATTTTTTACATCAATATTATATTAAAAAATTTTGTTGATTAAATTAAAAAAGTCACATTGAAAATTTTACTTAAATACAATAGAAACTTGAAAACTTTGGCTTTAACAAAATCTTTTTACTTCTTAAAAAACTCAATTAATTAAAAGATTAATAAAATAAAAAAAAAATTTTTTATAATAATTATTTATTATTTAAAATATATTAATTAATTTCTAACAATAGAAAAAATAATTAATAAATAAAGTAAAATAAATTTTATTTTAATAAAAAAAATTTTTTTTTATAATAATATATATATATATATATATATTAAGGGGTAATAAAGCTCAGTTATACATGTACTGCAGTGGTGACCTGCGGGCAATTATGTTAGAAGTTAGAAGGGTCTTTACCTGAACCTTTAACGAAGCGATAAATCACTCCCGAAATTGCACTTAAAGAGGTAATATAATCAAAACGAGTGAGTTAGTTAGAGATTTAGCTTTAGCGTTTCATTTAATATGTATAGTTTACAAATGTTTAATAAAGCACACTTATCTAGCCTGACAGAGGGTTAAAAAAAAAAATAATAATAATAATTTTTAAAAGGTAATGAAAAATTGCATGTGGTTATAATATAACATAACTTTTTGGGATTTGTATTATATAGGTCTCTAAAGTTCTTTTTTTTTTATTACTATCAAATAAAAGAAAAAAAACACGTAACATGTTTCAACAAATGATTTCAGATTTAGGCTCTGAAAAATGATAAGGAAGTACTTCAAAGCCCTCCAAAAAGTCCAAAAGTATTCCCGGTACCCAGATCAAGTTGAAGAATAAAGACTAATACCTCATGCCAAACAGAAACAGAGCCACCCTGGAAGTGATTAAAATCCCCCAGTTATTTTCTAGAATCTTCATCTACTAGAAGGTTATCCAAAAAATCTTTAGGTATATTAAAAAAGATTTAACTATTTAAATAAATACTAATTTGTATATTTAGTTTCTAATATAATAATCAAGAGGCTTTTGAAGTTTCACAAAAGTCTCATAAAAAAATTAATCAGTTATTAAAATGTTAAAAAGCTATCGAGAATAAGATTACACACCTAGAAATTAAATTCATACAAGTCAATATTTAATCACTGAACAGGATTTTATTGAGATAAAGTTTAATTTTTAATCTTTGAAAAACTTCAATAATATTTTAAATTCTATAATAGTATGCAGTTAAGAGTATTGTAAAAGAAGTATTTTTTGAAAAAATATATACGAATCCTAAAGATTTTTGCCAGCATACAGAGAAATATTTTCAGTGAAAACATTCGGAGTTCTTCAAAGGCTTCACAAAAAAATGTTGGAAGGCATATTATAAAAAGCATATTCACCAAGTGATAATTATTGCAGTTATTAATAATATAAATAAATTTATTAACAATTTTATTTATTTAATAGCTTGTGAGACAATACAGATTGTTTCAAGGAACCACAGCTTCAAAAATCTGAAATGCCATGTTTTCAGTCTTTGGCAAAAACTTCCTGGATGTAATCAATACAAATATAACCGTTATCAAAATTACAGCCTGGAAAAATTCACAAAAAACCCTAAAGTGCTTTGAAAATCTTCATGTTTATCCTAGGGGGGAAAACCAAAGTGTGATGGCACGCATTCGCAAAAAAGTCTGGTCAAAAGAGGATAACTCTAAGGAACAAGTTGTATTCACTATCGCAATATGTCAAATGATTATAAATCTGTGTAATGAAAGTATTTTAATTAATGAAATGTTAATTAAAAGCAAAATAGAAAAAAATATAATAAGTTTTAAAATACTTCAAAATATTATAAAGTTATTTGTTTACTAATAAAATATTTTAAGAAAAAATTAAAAAGAAAATTGGATTTATGGAAGGTAATTCAAGTAATAAAGATCAAGAAATGCATAAGCAGGAAGATATTGAATTTCAAAATACTCTGGAGAAGATCAAAAATGATGAAAACAATTTGGGATTGCAACTGAAAAATGTATGAATAGAAAGATCTATTTCAGCAATGGGTGATGTAAATGTAAATGATTAATAAAAATATGTAAAAAAAGTAATTTTCAATAAATAAATTTTTAAAAATAAATATGTTAATAATAATGAGAAATTATTTTATTACAATTTAAAACATTTGAAATTCTCTGAAATTATATATATAACTTCGGAGATATCTAATGATGACAGAGTACCTCTGAAGTTTTACACCCAAAAATTTCCAGAGATTTTTGCCAAAAAAATTCCTTGGTATTGTAGCTAATGGTCATAATGTTGCCCCTGCTGAGAATTGATTAATTATTATATTGTTCTCAATTTGAATCCATACAAGACCCATTTCAAGTTAATCCTCACTTTTTGTACATTGCTTGTAAGATCCATCAATAAAGAAAGGGAATTGCTTTGTGTTGCTTTTATAGTTGTGTCTAAGACTCTTATTAGATCTGTCATATACTTCTCTAATTGTATGGTCTATTTAATCAATTCGACTTCCCAATTCTCTATTTATATTTAAATCTCTTCTAGTCTCAATGAATATATAGTACTTAATTCATTTGTTGATACTGTGGACTGCCAGTTTGTGGAGTTTCCTGAAAGTATAAGTAGATTCTTTTTCCTAAAACTTTCTTGTCTATTTAGTTGTGATAATAACCAGGTTTGGGATGTGTATGAAATTATTGATTGTTTGGATGTATAAGGATAACAGGCAATACTATTTGTGATAGGATTATAGGTGAGCTAATATGATGTGAAAAGTATTCTTCTATTTTGCATTTTGACTTTTCCTATAATAGTTCCTATTATTTCAATCAAAACTTTTCAATTAATTTTCCGTTTGTCTATTTTAGGAGCCACTTTTACCATTTGAAATTCATGTTCAATCCATTTTAGAGTTCAATAGGACTGTTTTAGCAGATCTTGTTGTTCTGTCACCTTTGTTCTAGTTTATGTATACCAGCTTGAAATAGGATCTTTACAAGTACTGACAAAAATTTGAACTGTTTTTCATTCTCTTATTGTTAGTGTGGTTATATTAATTAGTTAATCCAAAAACATTATTTTGTTTCTTTTTAGAGAAGGGATAGCTTTCATGTATTCTTTCTCATTATTTATGATTGTTTTGATAGACATGGTACCTCCTTGAGTATCAAAGATCTTTTTCCATTTTCAACTGTTATATGTAATCTGTAGCAGTAAGATTTTCTTTTTCAATTGTCTTGACTTCTATTGAATCATCAAATATGTTTTTGAGCTCCCAGTATTTGAGTTGACTTTGTTTAAGTCAGATGACTGTTGCAATTCTTGAAGCTTCACTATTATTTAGTTAATAGAACAGTGTTGTTATATGACTTTCAAGTTGAATTTCCTATATACTTTTGAGCCCATAGATTTGTTTGTTGTATATACAACTATTTGGCATTGTTCTACAAATTAGAACTTTGTTTTTGAAAGCTTTTCTATATATAGCTATTAGATCGTTACAAACTTTTTTATTCAAGTATATATTCTACATTCTGCACTCTATATGAGGGATTAAAACTCTATTAATAATATACCTGGCATATTTTTTTGATTAGGTTTTTGTTGCTAATTGCTTGGATTACTGTTCTGATCTATGTCTTGAATAAATTAATAGTATCCCAATTGTTGTATCTTCTTCCCAACCAGATATCCAGGAATCTTGTTTAATTATATTTATTTAGTTCCTTTACTATTAATTTGTCTGTCTCTGCATGAACTGTGCCTAGATCTTTATTGTTCTGGCTGAAGATCAGGAGGATGGATTTTTCACTGTTAATTTGTAAATAATTTGCCTAGCAAAATTGTCTAGTCTCTTTCAAGATATGTTACATATTAGCTTTGGATTTGGCAATCTAAGTAGTATCATCTAAATATGCTATCACTACTTGTCTTAGAGAAAGTTTTTCTTTGAGGTGTGGTTTTTAAAAGTCCAGTATCCATTCTTCTTCCATCATATATTTGTAGTTTGGATTTTCTTGAATTTTGCATAATAATGGGTCATAAAAAATTCTTCAGAGAAAAGGAGAAATTGTTTTTCCTTGATCTATTTCATTACCAGCTATAACTGAATCTAAAAGCTCTGTTGAAAGAATTGTTCTGTATTTTTTATTTTTAAAGAGATTTATGATTAATTGTCTACTAGTAGCTAGAATATAGATTCTGTTTATAGATTTTTCCAATATCTTGAGATTAATTGTATTATATGCTTTGGCTGTGTCCTGAAAAAGAATATATAGTTCCTTTTTTTTTTTTCTGGTTTCTTCATGGATACTGTTTAGAAGTTGAATAGATTCAGTTATACTTTCTCTTTGTAAGCTAGCAAAATTAAGTTCTTATAGAATTTTATGCTTTTTCCATATAATGACAAGTCTATTGGTTAATATTTTGATAAAACAATTTCTTGTTGTCTCTAACAATATTATAGATATTGTGTTGCTTAGACTACAGTTCCATGGTTTTGGCTTGGATATTGAATAGATGTTACTTTCTTTCTATTTTTTTGGTATATGATCCACCTTAATTATTTGATCATATAGTTGTTTGAAAGCCTTTTTTCTTGAAAGCCCAGGTTTTTAAGCATTTTATAACTAATATATAATGGACTGGATACTTTCTTTTTAGAAAGGTTTCTTAGTGTTGTCTCAATCTCTTCCATTGTGATTTCTTTTTGTAAAAGAGAATACCATGTTAGATTTATTCAATCTTTTGATTAATATTCTTTTTTTCATTTAGGACTAAGGCTCTCATAGTTAATATTTCATTGCTTGAAAGCTTTTTGGTGATAGTCTTCAATCACTTGTTTGATTGTTTGTGAGTTTGTAGTTATATATTCTTCTCCATCTTGGTTTCTAGTCTTAACTTGATCTAAGATTATCTTAAGTCTTTTTTGGTTTAGCAGAGAATATAGCATTCATTTTTTATTACTTTTGAGATCTTCATATTTGGTTTTAAGTGCTTTGTTTATCTGACTCTTGATATATAAACTCACTTTCTTTTACAGACTATTTTTAATGTGTGTTTTATGTTGGTGATATTTTTGAGTTGAACTTGGACTTTTTCTAAGGACTGAGAAGCTATAAGATCCCAATCCTCTATTTCTTATATAGGAAGTAAAGTTTATTGATCACTTGTATAAGTTTGTCTCTAGTGTTTGCATCCCAACTGTGATAAGTCTTTTTTAGCAGGTAGTGGACTCTGTTGACCTCTCTATAAGCTTTGTACTCTTGTTTGTTTATTGGTGAATCAAATCTTTTCTTTTCTGGTATTAAATATATTCTTTTCTTTTTAAGAGTTCTATATATACCTTTAATAAGAATATTTTTAAGTTCCTGCTATGCCTTATTCAGCCTTGTTTGAGTCCATGTTGAGTTTTTAGAGTATAGGTACAACTGGTCATATTCTATTATTTTGGTTTCAGTCCATTGTTTAAATTTTTCCCATCATATTGATGTTAAGTTGATAGGATCTGAAATTTTTTTGCCTTGTGTTCTTTTCTAGTTTTGATATTATTTATCTTTCAACAAGTTGTTATTTGTTAGCTTGATTAGAAGAAGAGTATGATTGCTATTTGTAACTAACTCTATTGGAATATTTTTAAAATCATCTAGTTTTTCTTGGCTGATATTAATTGTGAATCAAATATAATCAATTCTACTATAAGTATAATTATTAGATCATATATATATACTCTTGTTTTGTTCCTATATATTGTGAATATCAGTAAAGTTCCAATCTTATAAGAAGTTGAAGATACCAATTTCAGCTTTTTTATATTATATTGTCTTCTTTTTAGATGGGAATCAATCTGTTATTGGATTTACTACTATATTAAAATCTCCCATAATGATAATCTTGAATTTCTGTCATTGTTTATTTAGAATTCTTTTTTGTAGTATTTGTTAAAGTCATCTGCTTTCTGTTTTTTTAGATAATAGGTAGATTTGATATATACATAGTTTATATTTCTTTGAAAGGGTACCTATTATATAGCCTTCTATTTATTCGATTAACTCCAGTTTCTTTTTATATGTCTTGTTTATAATGAGACCCATATCTAATCCTCTATGTTTGATGTCATTACAACTGTAGAAGAATTTATGTATTTTTTTGAACTTGAAGGTATGTTCTGCTACTTCACTCCTTAGTTTTATTTCACTGATATCCATAATTCCTATATCTAGTTCTTGTATCTTATCATATAAATATTATTGATCCAATATTGTGTTTATTCTTCTTACGTTGTATATTACTATAATTATGATTTCTTCCATAGTGGATTACAATGTGTTATTCTAATATATTGTTTATTTTTTAAGGTTCTTATTGATAGTATTTATTTTGATCGACTTAGTGAAGTTGTTTAGGTGTTATATAGTGGTAGGAAGATTGTTTAAAAAGAATGTATTTATTATTAGATTGTTGTCTTTGAAATTGTTTTTAGTTCAGAAAGTACTAGATTCTCTTGTGGATCTTGTTCTTTACCGGTGTTTCCTATTTGGACTGGTGTGACTTTTAGAAGCAATTAGCTTTTTTCCATCTTATAGATCTAAAGTAGAATTGGGTTTCTTTTTCAATATGACTTATTCTACTGTTTAGTTTATTTAAGCTATATAGAATTTGTTGCAATAGATTCTATTCTGCTTCAGATTTGGTGATTACATTGTTGATGATTCTGGAACTATGTATTCTATATCTTCTCTTCTATGTATTGATCAGTTTTTTATTGCTTCCTGTTGCTGGTTGTTGGTTGCATCTTTGTCTTGGCTTTCTTGTATTTGTTCTATAGAATCTTGATCTTCTTTTTTCAAACTCTGTATCAAAGTTTTTTATGTCATATCCAGGATCAGATTCTTATATAGAGGTTTATCTCTATATAGGCTTTTTGTTAAATCTAATGTCTGTTCTATCCAAGTGATTGTTATGTTGGTTTATACTGGATTCGTCTGTTTCTTCGAGATAAATACTACTAATTCTATGTTTTGCTTTTCCATGTCCTTCTTGTGGTGAGATGTTTGCTTCTTCTATAGTTTTATTCTGTTGTTGCATGTCTATCTTGAAATATTCTTTAACACTCCATATAAGTTTGTGTTCATATAAAAAGATATGCTGTTTGAGTGCTTTATTAAGATCTTCTGCTGTTGCAAAACATATAACTGCATATTTCTTTCTCTTAAGTGTATATAGATTTTTGGATATATAATTGACTTTTACTTTGGTTTGTTTTAAGGCATGTACTAATAAGCTTATAAAGGTATTATGTATTCCATATAGTCTTAAGGACTGGCTATTACGCTCTTTATTGATTTTATCAACTTCTTGATCAGTGAATTCCTGTTAAGTGAAAATAGCTTTTATCACTTCTGTTTTAATGGAGATTATCTATAGATATTTTAGCTTATTGTTTCATTTGTAAAGAGTGATTTGTACCTTGATTCTTCATTGTGATCTTAAGTAGTTGTATATATGGATATTTGTGAGTTTTTTATACAGTATATTTGTAAAGCTGCCTTAACTTCTTGTCATATATAGCTATAATCTATATTAATTAGGATTATAAATAGATCTTTGCTTTCTTCTTCTATTTTTTTCCTAAAGATCTTTTTATCAGGTGGAAATTCTGACTCTTCCTATTTTTCTATATTTATGGATATTATTGTGAAGTTCTCACTTTCCTTTTTGTTGACTTTCTTAAACAATTCAGAGCATTTTCTTTTTCTTCAAAAGTGAAGATTGTTTAAACATTACTATTGAGAAATTCTTTTGTGTATAGTTGAAGTTCCTTTAGTAAGCTAAGAGCATTTTGGAGATATACAATTCTTTCTTTTTCACTTTCTCCTAGTATTCTGGATTTTAAGGTTCCTAGTTTATATGCTCTATTTTTGATAATATGAAATAAATTAATACTAATTAATTTTAATCTATTTCTAGTATTGTAGGATTGTAGTTCTGCAATGTTATTTCTTTTGATTTCTTTTTGAATTTCTTCTATTTTCAATTAATCTTCAATCTCTTTGTCACCTATTTCTATTTCAACATTATTGGGAACTTCTATTGTATACTGTATATGGATTGAATTTCCATAGCTGCTTCTTTATTTGATAGTTTTGTCGAACTTGAATATGAATTGTTTGTGACTCTGTTTTCTTGCTTTATTTGTTACTACCAAAGTGTTTTTTCTTCTTGTTCTATCAGTTCCATATACTTGTCTTTCAAGAAGAGGACTAGCAAATCATCAGCTTTTTCTTATCCTTGAGCCTATAAGTATAAGATATATTGTCTTAAAATTGTAGCTTTAGTAAAAATGGTACGATTAATGTTGAGAATTTTAACTATAATACTATTTAGAATTGAGCATCTTATAGAATTAGGAGCTGGATTGGGGTTGTCTTCTTGTATAGAGATTGTATTTAAGATTGTTTGTGTTATCCATAGTTTTTTCTCTTAATCATACTTATTTGATAAGTTGATTAGGGTTTCTAGGATATGAATTTCACATTTTTTTGTGATCTGTAAAAATCTTCATATTATTGACATTGTTGCACTTGTCACATGTCACATATTAATAGGTTTAACTTATATTTTATTGTTTCTAATATGTGGTAAAGGTTTATTTATTCCTTGTTACTAATTTGGTAATACAAAAAAACTTTAAAGTTGTTGTGTTATAAATTTAGATTATATTCATATATTTGTTATAATAATAATATTGTTATTGTTAATCAGTTTGTTATGAACATATAAAAATATGAGTGTTATTGATCTATTTATTGTAAATATATAGATAATCTGTAAACATTGTTTATATAAACATATGAAAATATGATTGTTGTTGATCTATTTACTGTAAATATGTAGATGATCTGTAAACATTATTTATATAAACATATCTTTTGGGTCTTATTTTTCTTGAAGGAATATATGTGTACATGTTTGTGTAATGTTATTTTTATTGAAATTTTGTTTGTTGTGATGTATGTACTTCTTTACCGTGTAGTCAATGAAGCTTGAACATCTTTTTGAATTTTATATGTATTTGAGTTTAGACTGATTTATTGGTCTAAATTATTGCTTGTAAGATTACTTTTGATGTCTAGAAAGATGTTAATCTACACTGGCCTGGCTGAGAGCTTTGTAAGGTTAATGTTAGACTTCCAAAAGCTTACTATGATTTAGTTTTTATCTTTGTTTGTTCTTTCTAAAAAAGAAAAATTTTGTATAGAAAGGTTAGAAGTCTTTAGATACTTACCTGTTCTTATACTGTGACTAGTAGTTTCTATAGTTTTTCTATAGTATTTCTTGTAAGGGAATAGTCTTCGATGTTGGTTTTTTCTTGTTTTTTGGGTAGACTTTTCTTTTTTCAAAAAATTATCATAAAAAGAAATTTTCTAAAAAAATGGAAATCAGTGGAAAGAGTTTTTAGTTAAATAGAAATTTTTTATTATAAATAAATAATAATTAATTAAAAATAAATATATTAATTCAAAAGAATGACCTGTAGATCAATAGTGCAGTGGATGCACTTCCAGGTCACCATCTGTGAGTTACCGGTTCAATCCCACTCAAGAACAATATTCACAATAATAGGTCACATTATACAGGACACATGCTTATCAGCCACATGTATTCCTGCATAACAACTGACCTATTAAATATCACCGTCCGACCACAGTGCATCAAAAACAGATTACACAGGTCTTAGTCAGTTTTAGCACTAGGACAAATGAAGTTATGATGCCCATGCTGCCTGGAATATGTGAAGCCTACTGAAAGAATGCCTGGAATGATAATGATTGCCTCAAGATCCTACCAGCCTAATAAAGAATCCACCTCTTCTCAAATTACCGGACTCATGGGAGATATTAGGAGACTTTGATTGTATGTATCAGCCGCGAAAGTTACCAGAGAGATGGGGCCAGATTGATCTTAGATTGTGAGGAAGCACAGTACTCATAATGGGAACCGCAGGGGCAAACGCGTTTGGGAGAGGCCTGATGGTCTTGTTTGATCAAGGAAAACTCCTGTAGGCCATCTTTGAAGAGTGGTTAAGAATGATCAATGGAAGACTTAGGTCACTACAAGACATACCAATGATCGCCGGGGCTCTGTATTAGACCACATGAAGATTGATGCATAAAGTGACCTAGCCTCTGAAGAAAACCGAATATGGCAAGTACGTCATACAAGATTCGAACACACCTTCATTGCAAGAACCAATTACACTCTAAAGAACACACACACAAAAATGCTCCTTGAATTAAAAATGGTAGTCCCTAGTGGATCCTCGGAACGCTAGGTGCCTAGACAGAGCAGGGCAGCTGACAAGATGGTACTCACTTAAGAAATGGATAAAATCGGGTTATATTAAAAAAATAGGGTAGTATAGTTATATAGTTATAAGTCTGGTCTCTTGTAATCTAACAGCTGTATTTATCAAATATATCAATAAAAGCTCAGTCAGTACGACTAATAAAAAAAAAAAAAAAAAAAAAAATTCAAAAAAATAAAAATAGGATTTTAATCAGATCAAAAACAAATTTCATGAAATTATAATATAAATAAATTAAAGGAAATTTTTTAATATAATTAGTTATAAATAATAAATGAGAATTTAAAATAATTAAAATATTAAATTTGAATTATATTATTTTTATTTTTATAAAAAATAACAAATTTGAAAAATATAATTGTGTATTTTTGAACCTGTGAATCAATAGTATAGTAAGTACACTCCCAGGTCACTATCCGTGAGCTACTGATTCAATTCCACTCATAAATGGTTCTCACAATATAAGTCACATTGTATAAGATACATGCTCAAAACCATATGAACTCCTATACACAATGACCTATCAGATTTTACCACTTGACCATGGTATCTTAAATTAGATTATATAGGTTATAGCCAGTTTTAGTGCCTAACTACAACAATAATATTGTGCCGATCAGAATATATAAAGATTGAAGAAAGAAATCAATTGGTCTATCCTAATGATCTAGATACTGATATTCACCTCTTCTCAAAAAACTCACTTGTGAAAAACTAAGAGACCTCAGTCACCTGCATCAGTCAAAAGAGTAATGGACTGGACATATACTGGAAGACATATATTGTTGATCACCAATGACTACCACAAAAGGATGACCTATCCAATCAAGGTCAAGTGATGTTGAATCAAGACTCATGATAAGAAATTGTAGAGGTAGACCCTAGGAGAAGAAATTTGAAAACAATCACCAAGGTAATCAATCCAATGAAAAGAGCAATCCACTACAAAGTAACCAAGAGAAATCCCTGAAAGATAATATTTGAAGAGTAGTTAAAAATGATTAAATAAAAGATGAAAATTGAACATGATACATATTCAACTGCTGGAATCTCATATCAAATCATAAATTTGAATAATAGTCGGTAACTCTAGTAGTTTAAATATGATATAATATTTGCATTGAAATACAAAAACAAAATCCAATACTCCCACAATAGTAAAAAATCCCAACCCCTTGATAATAAATAATAATACAAGTTTGTGATAGATTTCCGTGAACATCACTGCTTAGGCAGAGTAGGGTATACTGATATAATAGTAACTTACAGGTAAAATTAAGTGGATTTATAAGATATAAGCTTAGATAGCACTAAAATTAGTTATATGAATTGCTCATGTAATCAGATGTACTGTTCAATCTTAACTTTAATAAAGTTCATCAGTTATGACTTTAAAAAAAATATATTTTTTTTATAAAAATTTTTATTGTTTTAATTAGATTATTAATTTTAAAATTTTTTAAAAAATCTATAATAATAATATATTATATAAATTTTATTAATTCAAGAAATTTTTATACAAAAATCTATATTATTAATATATTATATAAATTTTATTAATTCAAGAAATTTTTATAAAATCAATTTCAGTTTGTAATTAATTAATAATAGAATTATTTTTCTATTATTTAAATTAATTTATTATAATTTAAATTTAAATTTTTTTTCTTTAATACAAATTGAATATTATTTATTTGATTATTATCAAACAAAACTCTTTTCGCTGATCCTCTGATCACACACAAAAAAGATGTTCGCAAGAAGTTTTTATACTTCTTTGCTAATAAAGTCTTAATACTT
>CAJVPT010002242.1:0-18236 GCA_910592055.1 Acaulospora colombiana | reverse complement strand
GTTGGGTTTTGTGACTTCTCTTTTTATTTTTTTTAAAATTGCCAAAAAAGGAAATTTTTGAAAAAAAGATGGATCTGGTTATAAGAAGATCTGGCGAGAGATATTCTCAGATTAGACTATTTCCTTTTTTCTATTTAAAGATATTATGCTATTTCCAACTTTGAAAAATAATTTCTATATCTCTAGCTAATTTAATTACTTGAAGTGAAAAGTTGCCTTTGTCTATAAGATAGTTTAGTGAGTCATAAGTCAGCAGGTTAAGTGGTTCCCAATATTTGATTTGTGCTTATTTGAGCCTTATGATTGTTTTGATTCCTGCTGGTTCAAGATTATTCAATCTATTGCATAATCCTATTATCTGATTTTCTTTTTATAGCATCCAGATGCTCTCAAATTATAGATATTTGGGTAATGTTTTTTTTTTTTTTTTTTTTTTAATGCTGGCATAGTCATGCCATGTAGCTTTTATTTGATCATTAATATTTCCTTATATATACAAATTCAATTGTGAGGAAGTACATTTATGACGGTAAAAAACTATTGGCTCAGTATTACGAAACTGTAAACCCTGTGACTAGCTTCAGTCCACCTTGATGGATGTTAGCGTGTCATGACTCCACTAACACTAATGTTTACTGCGAACAATGTATGGTAAGAAAAGTTACTTGACAAGATATCTGTCTTGCTGGAGTTGGTTAGTTGGATATATAAGGAACTGAAGGCTTGATTGGTTAGTATTTCTTCTTGGGTTCGTTGTGCCTCTTGTTTTTTATTTCTAGCATGTTTCTTCCTTTTCATTCTCTTGGTAATGCCCTCTTCTTTTTCCCATTCGTTCACTATATTACACCAGAGTTTCCATACTTTTTGTTTTTCTTGTCAGAATCTTTTTGTTGCTATTTTGATCGCTTGTTTTGCTGTGGTGATGTTTTGAGTGATTTCTGTGGCCTTCTCTACCATCTTGTGGGTGATCACCCCTTGATGATGTTTGGCCATTGAATTTGGTAAGGAACTGCTGTTCTTTTCCCTTTGATCTTTCCTATATGAGTACGGTTCCACTTGTTGCCAATTGGTTCTGTTTGTTTAGTGTTTTCAGCACGCACTGCACATTCTTCTGTCAGGAAGGATATGTATTTTTCCTTTAGTCTTTTGCTGTTGGGGCCACACAGGAAGGAGTGTAGATCGTCTTCTACCTGATGGTTACATATTATGCATGTTGTGCTCGTGTAGACTTCTGGTAGTCTGGTATTGAGTTTGGACATGGTCGGGTGTTCATTTACCCATGTTTTGAATTGGAATGTTCTACTTCTATGGTCTTGGTTGTCCGTGTGAAGGGAGGTTATTTTTGAAGGTGAGAGCATTTCCAGGGTCAGTTTCCAATCTATTTCCTTGGATTTTCCTTTGGTGAGCCACCCATTTATTCTTTTGAGGACTTTCCATTTGCTTGCCCATTTGGTTTTGATGATTGATTTCCTGAGTGTTTTGAAGGGGAGATCTATGAACCTCTGATCCCACCTTACTTTAATATTGCTATTGGTTGATTGTTGTTCTTGTACCGTTATTATGTCTCTGTATGGATCTGCGAGTATTGTGGCAGCTAGTTTGTCTGCCTTCTCATTGCCCTCGATGCCCGAGTGGCTTTTGACCTTGATCCATTGTATGCGAATTCTTTTTATATGCAGTAGTTCTGTTATTGTGTCTATGAGCTTTCAGTTGTGCTGGTCTTTCTTTCTTTTGATGTTGTGTGTTGTGGACGGTAAGTTATTCTTGATCACATTTATGGCACATTGACTGTCTGTGTAAAGATTGATTTCCCTTTCTGGGCTTATTGTGCAGATGGCTGTTATGATGGCCATGAGTTCTGCCCTTGTGGAGGAGGGTGTGTTCTGTGTTTTTGTCTGGAATTCTGCTAGTTCTGTTTCTTCCTCTGTTTGAATGATCCATTTGAGTCCCATCCTGCTTTCTGTAGGTCATCTGGACAGGGAGCCGTCTGTGTAAATATGTAGGTTGTTATACTGCTGAATCTTTTTAGTTATGTCCACCAATTCTTCTATTTTTCGGTGATTAGTCTTGATTCTTTCCCTGATAAGGTTGATTGTGGTTGATATGGGATCTAATTGAATGGTTGGAAGGGTCATTGGGGGAGATGGTGACTTTTCTGTTTCAGTTAGTGCCAGCTCCATTCCTTGGGGAGTTGAGCGTAGCCTATGTAGATTTAGGCTTCTTGATTGGGGGTTCTCCATCCTGATAAGTATGTCATCTTCCACCTTTGATGATACCGTGCTTTTCTGGACTGATATGTTGATGGATCAATTCAGGAGGAGCTGTGATATGCATTGTTGTTGGTCTTTATATTTTGCCCTCAGAGTGGAGTTGTTCAAGGGGCATCCTTTGCATTTATGTACTGGTGATGATTGCTCCTTCTTGATGATGTGATTACCAATAATTGTGTTGTTGTCTATCTGCCTCTTATTTTTGAATAGTGTGACAGTTGTGTTTCTTTTGGTTGCTATCCATTTGATCGTCTTCCTATTTTGCTGTGGGAGGATTGGCATGTTGGTTCTGAAGGGGTTCGTTTTGTTGATGTTGATGGGGATTCTGATATTGTCATATTTATCCGTTGATGGATCCTTGCAGATTAATCCTCTGAGGTCATTGTACCATTTTGGTGTTTTACCTTGTCTTTCTAGTTTGCTTCTGACCTGTTGCCAAGTTAGAATCCTTGTGAGGTTGTCATTTAACAGCTGTTCGACGAATAGAATCTTCCTTCTCCTTGGTGCCTGTCTGTGTTGGTGATATCACTCTTCATTCGTGATGTCTTTTATTGGAGTTCCCTCTTGGTCTACTGGTCGACCGATTATTACATGGTTAGAAGGGGAGAGAGTGATCCCTTGCATTTTGATCATGTTCAGGATATCATTAGTAAAATTGTTTCATTTATTTATCCAGAATGGAAGTTTATCTTCCAGGATTGATGTAGCTGACCAGTATTTGTTTTGCAGTTGTTGAAGCCTGATAAGGGTTGTCATACTGCAAGTGTCGAAGTTGTTAAGTCTGTTTATCAGGTTTTTCCCTTGGGCCAGTATTTGTCTGTCCCAAAGATTGAATAGTTTGTATCCAAAATCGATATGTAGAATACTGTTAGGGGCTGTTGTGTATAAGCCTACCTTGTGTTTGAAGGTCTTGTTAATCTTTCCACTGATTTTGTCGCATTCCTTTTCAGAGAGGGTCATGTTATTTAGGAGATATTCTATGGCTAGGTACAGGACATAGTTGATGATGTACCACATTTACTTGTCTGTGATCCTCTTTCAGGCTATGATATTGGTATATGTGTTGACTATATTTTGTATACGGTTCTTCTGGAATCTTTTTTTCCCATCTTCTGTTATCCATATACCCAGGATCCATGTTGCTTTATTCCTTTTGAGTGGCCAAATTTGTGCACTCATCAGTTGTACTCCTTTTGCTCTGTCTATACTGGGAACATTGATACATATGAGGAATGATTTTTCTGGATTGGCCTGTATGTTGTTGATTCTAAGAAATTCTGTTGCTGTGTTTAATATCGCTTGCATGTCACTCCTGTTGCTGGTGTACCAGGTTGTGTCATCCATATAGGCAGTAGTTGTTATGTTACAGTGACGTCAGTGCTTTCCATTTCCTTACTCTGTATTGTTTGATATATTTGTTTCCCATTCAACTTCCATTTTGTATCCTCTGTTTTGCTCTTCTATTTCTTTGAGTAGTGGATCGTAAAAGATTCGCCATAGGAGGGGGGATATTGTGTTTCCCTGATCTATGCCGTCTTCTACTGTGTACTCGTCTATTAAGCCGTGGGCTGTTATAATCTTGTTTTTCCTATCCGTGAGTACGTTTGTGAGAATGTTGATTATGCGCTGTGGAAGTTTAATCCTGTGGAGGGCAGCTACCAGCTTCTCCTTGTTGATGGAGTCGTATGCTTTGCTAATGTCCTGACTGAATACCCAGACTTCTTTTTTATATTCTCTAGCTTCTTCTAGGATATTGTTGAGGATGTGGATGGGTTGTTGCGTATTTCCTCCTGGTAGCCCTGCCCAGTTGTTGTTGGAGAGGATTTTGTTGGTGGTACAGCTTCTTGATATTCTGTTTGTCAATATGCTCATGAAGACTTTGCATATTGTCTCCAAGAGTGTGATAGGTCTGGTTATGTTGATGTCTCCCATCCAATCTTTCGGCTTGGGAATTGAAAAAATGTTGCCTTTTTTCCATTCTGTGGGGACTTCTCCTATTTCCAATATTTTGTCGAACAGGTGTTTTAAGGCTGTAATGCTCATCATACTGATATAGTGAAGTAACCTGTATGGAATTTCCGAGGGGCCGGGGGCACTTGCTTTGTTTTTTGATCTGATTGCTTCCTGGATTTCTTGGATATTGAATGGTTCTATACAGTTACTGTACCATTCTTCCTTAATGTTTCCTTTCGCTTTATATTGTTCAAGCCAAGTTGGGAAATTGTTTATGTTGAGGGGGTTTCTAGCCACTGTCCATTTTTCAAAATGGGTCTTGACTTTGTCCTTGATTTCTTCGGGGTCGGTGATTATGTTAATTACATCCTTGTCTGTTTTTTCCACCAGTCTGCTTGTATCAATCCTCTTGGGTTGTCGATTTAGGATGCTATTGATCATTTTCTTTGGATGCTCCTGAAGAAGCTGATAACGTTTTTGGATTTCCTTCTAGATGTTTTCCCTTTTGACTTTTTTAATTATGGCCATACTCAACCTTCTTTCCTCGAGCCATAACTCTTTAATTTGTGCCAGGTGTTTCAGCTTAGTTCTATTGTTTGTTGGAGTGTTTGCTGTTTTGAATACTAGAACTTTGATTCTTTCTGTGTCTCTGTTGATTTCATTCATTAATTTCGTAATTTCTTCTTGGAGCCCGTTGTCATGGGGGGCTTGTTCTCCATCCACTTCCTATATTTCCTGTATAGCTTTCCTATAGTTATTTGCTGTCTCATGTACCTTTGGTATTTGTTCCTGTTAACAGGAGGAGTGTTGTGATTGTGTCTTTTCATTTTGAGTGTTGATTTTGCTGTTTGTATAAGTATCTTTTGGAGTTGTGCCCATATTTGGTTAGGGTGTTGAGTTTTGTTATCTGGAGGAACTTTACCTTCTTTTCTACCTTTTCACGGAAGAGTGTCCATTGCTTGTTTGATGAATTGTGATAGTCTATTTGTGTTTTCGGATTATTTTTTCTATTTACTACCTTGTACCAGGTTGTGTGTGGACTGTGCATATGGAGAGTAACCATATTATGATCACTTTCTATTGTTGTGTCCATCGGTGTGTGTTCTGTAGCTATGATATGCGAGGTTAATGATTGGGAGACCCAGATGTAGTCGATTCTACTACTATATTCTGAAGTGGGTCTATTGTATGTGAAGCTTTTTAATTGGGGGTGAGTAGCTCTGAATGTATCGATAAAGTTGAGGGTGATTAATGTATTGATTATGTTTCTGGGTCTGTTGATTTTGACTTTCTTGGACAGTCTGTTCATTTTTCGTATCAGCTATTTCATTTAGGTCCCCTATGACTATGATAAACATATTTCTGTTGTTCGCTTCCAGAATTTTTTGTTTCATCCAGGTGTGTAATTTTGTCTTGGTGTTTTTATCTGTACTGTTTGATGGGGTTGTATATGGTAATGATTCGATATTTGATTTTTCCTCTGAAAGAAAGGTCAAGGTGGATTCCTCTATTGCAGCATTCGGATGTGTTGTATACGTGTGCTGCCCATCTCTTCTTTAGTATTATACTCACGCCTATGCCGTGGTATTGTTCTTTTGGTGTTGAAGACCAGATTTGATATTCATGTTCTAGATCTCGCCATTTGTAGTTGGGGGGAAGCCAAGTCTCTGTTAACCCTAGGATGTCAATGTTTTGCTCTTGGCAATATTCGATGATTGATATTTGGTCTGTCTTATTATTTATTCCTCTTACGTTTAACGTTCCAATTCTCCATTCGTTGAATCTGTTGTTGTTTTCCCGATTGCCAAAGATCTGCACTTGGCGGTTGTTGTCTTCTTGAGATGTTTCAATCATAATTATTATGGAGATAGGAGGGGAGTGGTGTTGTTGAGTTGTTTGGACTAATTGGTGAGCTTAAACATTCCATGACTTCTTTCATGATGGATTCTAATGTAGATTCCATTTGGCTGAGCTGTTTGTTCATTCGGTCTTGTGTTTGTCTAATGTCCACTCGTTTGGGAGAGGGGGTTCTGAAGAAGGAATCTTTGTTCATTTCCTCATCTTCATCAATCATAATTGCTGGTTCCTTTGATTTATAGCCCGGACCTGTTTCGATTGCCGTGATTCTTTTTTTCAGGTTGTTGAGATGCCATTTTATATGTAGCACGTTCTTTTGCATCTGTTTGAGTGTGTTGAGAATTGAGTCCAGTTTGTTGGGGCCTCTGACCATTCCTTTCGCTATGCTAGCATAGATTCTGCTGGGTTCGGGGATATTGTTGTTGGGTCTTGGATTGGAGGTCCTATGCATCACGGGTTCTTTTCGCTTCCTTGGTGGTAGCCTGGGAAGGCCGAGTCTGTTGGTGTTGGATCTTGTTGGGATATCCGCTTCTTTCTGTGGGCAGTCCTGGGTGTCATGATCATATGCCCCGCAGAAGAAGCAGAGTCTCGTTGACTTCCCAATCCAATTGAGTTCACTATCTCTGAGATGAAGTTTTGTTCTTTGTGCCTGGAGAAGATCTTGTTGATTCTTGTAGTAAATTATTGTGAAGCGCTTGTATTGGTTCTTGTGATTGAGGGGAAAGTAGAACGCTTGTCTATTGGTTTGTTGGAGAATTTCCTGGATGTCACCTGGTGTAGTCCCCTGGAGAAGATTGGCCAGGGTGACGCTGAAGCGGTTCCTTTCCTCTTTGATTTCCCTTGTGCGATTGAGAGGAAATATGCACATGCTATGGTTACTGTCGTACAGTGCCCATCTTTGGTTGAATTTGTCATAGTCTCCCTTATTTTGGAATTGGACTATGGCAGACTGTACCAGTCCTGCCTGTTGCATTGCGATATGGTCAAGTACCACATTGTCTGGAAAGAGTTTGACTATATCTGCTTTTGTGTATTGATTGGGGATATCCCAGATTCTGATTGATCTGAGTTGTCCTTCTGTGGTGATTGATCTGAGTTGTCCTTCTGTGGTGCCAATCCGTGCTGCTATTCTAGATTTGGTAATTTCATTTTCTGAAACTCCTGCCTTGCATGCCTCTTGTGCTTTGTTGAGGTTGCCAAAAATGACTGCGATTTGTGGTATTCCGATTGGTTCTTTGATCCTTGTGTGTTTTAGGGTATTGAACAATGCCCACTTGGTTTTGAAGAAGAGGATTTTCTCTTCTAGATTTTTCCCTGGGACTTGATTTGAGTGATTAGGACTTTTACTGGTCTTAGGGTTGATGATAAGTTTCCCCTAGGGGATGTCAGGTTCTCATCTATCTCATTGGTATGTCTGAATTGGTTGTTGTCAATGTTCCTGTCAGCATTGTCTTTTGTGGAGGCGACGGTAATTGGCGAAGCTGATCTAGTTTCTACCTCCATTGTGTTATGTTCTGATTTTTCATTACTCTTGTCCTTTTTTTGCCTCGGTTCCTCCGGTTCGACTTCCATTTCCTTCTCCGGTAGCAGTGTTTGGGTGGTGACTTGGTCTAGGTCCTGGGCTTTGCTAGTTTTGATCTTTCTTTCCTCCTTGCTTGCGACCTAGGTTTTGATAGGGATTAGTGGGTTGTGTCATGCATTAAGTTTATTTTTGATGTTCGTCTTTGTAATTTTTTCCCTAAGTTTAGAGTTGAGAGTATCATTGTAGTTCAGTGTTGTGTCTCTGGCCCTGAGGGCCCTTGCTGCCATGGTTGTTATAGGGGGTCGCTGTGAGTGAAGAGTCATTCTTGAAATTTTTTTGGTTGTTACCATAAAAGGAAATTTTCAGAATTTTTTGCATTTGTGGGAAAGAGTTTTTTGAGATATTTGGGTAATGTATCATGCTGTTGGGAGTAAATCTGCATAATAAACTTTTTTGTTTGAAGAGTTTTCTATATGCTACTATTAATGTGTTACATATTTTCCAGGACAATATACTATGCTATATTCTAAATTCTATCCTTGATATTAATACCTTATTTAAAATATAGAGTACCTACTTATCCATCATCTTTTTATTTTTGAGAGCTCTAGTAATTACATGAATTTCTTTGAGTACTCTTTCCTTTAGTTCAATCGAGGTCTTTTGATTGTCCATCCAAATTCCTAAAAATATTACTTGATCTGCTCTATTAAGCTCTTTGACTACTTCTTTTTTAATGTCTGTCTGGTCTTCTTCTGAATAACAATTAAGATTGTTAATAATAACTAGAACTGATTTGTTACTATTGATTTGAGAGTCATTGGCCCTATAGAAGATTCTTGCTGTCTTCAAAATCTTTTCCATATCTTTCTTGAATCTTGCTATTCATGTTTTATTATCCATAAAGGCTATCGCAGCATGTCTTGATTCTAACTTTTTAATCTTGTGACCGTAGAAGTCTGGATTCCAAGTAACTGACATTTTATATCCTCTATTTGTGTTATTTTGGATTTTGTATAATAAAGGGTCATAGAAGATTCTTCACATTAATGGTGAAATGGTCTCTTCTTAATTGATTCTATCCCCTGCTTTTATAGGATTAATAAGATTATTTTCAAATATAACTTTGAATTCTCTGTTTTTGAAAAGACTCATCATGATCTTTTGCTTTTACTAGCATATCCAAACTAATAGTATCATAAGCTTTGGCTGTATCTTGGAACAATATTCATAGCTCTTTTTTGTTCTCTCTCGTGTCTTCACAGATATTATTCAGAATTTGAATTGGTTTTGTCAAACTTTCTCCTGATAATCCTGCATAGTTGGGTCCTCTAAAGATATTATTGATTTTACAAATATTTCCCATTCTGTTGATCAAAACTTTGATAAAACACTTTCTAGTGGTCTTCACTAACATGATAGGTCTCGTATTTAAAAGTTTACAATCCCAGGACTTTGGCTTGGCTATGGAATATATATGGTTTTGCCTCCAGGGATATAGGAGTAACTTCATATTTCAAGAAGTTGTTAAGCATTTTTCTCAAGTATTCTTTTCCATTCTGGCTTAATCTCTTTAGTATCTTATAGTTAATCTGAGATTTGCCTGGAGCCTTGTTATTGGAAAGCATCTTGAGTATTTCATATAATTCTTCTTGTGAGATTGGTTCAAGAAGATTTTTATACCAACTTTCTTGAATATAGTTCCTGGGATTGTACTTCTCTTTTAATCTTCTATCAGGTTATCAAAATTGATTTCTTTTCTCTTGAAGGCTTCTAGGTGATATTGTCTTATTTCTTTTTCAATTTCATGTTTTTTTATTATTATATATTCGATATCGCCTTGTCTGATTTTGATTCTGTCTAGTATAATCTTATTTCTTTCTTTATTAATTAAGAAGCTTACCATTCTTTTTTTGATTGTTTTTTAGATCCTCACATCTTTGTTCTAATATGATTTTAATAGAATCTCTTGTCTTTTTGGCTTCAAGTCTTTGACTAATGAACTTTAGACCTTCTATTGAATCTTAGATATCCTTTTTTAATAATATCCAGGGCATGTTGAAGATTCTGTATTGCAAACAATAATTTTTGATCTGATGATATGGGTTATGAATGATATTATATTTCTCTATTGCCTTGCAAAGGTTTTGTAGCTTTTCTATTTCTTTCGAGGTTTCAGCTTTCTTGAGAAGTTCTTTTAGTTGCAAGGCTTTTCTGTATTTAACAAATTTAGGGTTATGTCTATTATTTGTTTTTTTATGTGATGTGATCTTTTTAGTTTTAAGCTTGATAAAAGCTGCTTTACATATCTGTTTTTCAAAAACTTCCCAAATCTTGTTTACAAGTTTTCCTTCTTTGTCTACTTCAGGTTTTTTTAGGTGAAGAGATTCTAGTTTCATCTTGAACTTATAATCCAAGTTTTCTCAATAGGCTTGTTATTATTCTGATAAAGATCCTTTTATATTGATTTGTCTTTTGTTTTGTGTTTTTGATTTGATAGTCAGGCTTCTTGTAAAGAGGTTTTCATCATGGAGGGTAATTATAAGCATAGTATAATTACTTCCTATGACTTCTTGTATTTCTTGATTATCAAATTGTGTAACAGATATCTTGTTAGGCCTTGTGATATGCAAATATAATCAATTCTACTATTGCTTGTGACTTCCCATTATATGGGGGTTTATTTTTGCCTTCCCATACTGCTTGGGTATCTATAAAGCCCCATTCATTCAGAAAGTTGAACAGTGGAATTTTAGGATACCAAGAAGCTCTGAACCTAGTCTTGGAGGATGTTGTTCTATCTTCTAATGGATTATAGGCAGTATTGAAATCCCTAATCACTATTATATAAAAGCTTTGTCTCTACTTCCTTTTGATAAGACTGATTAATTTCTCTTTTATCTTTTTGCAACATTGTTTGTCTGAAAGAATGTAAATCTGTATATTACAGACTTTTTTCTTTTTCATGAGAAAGTTAGCTGCTATTATATAATCTTTCTCTTTTTCTATTGATACTATTTTCTTTTCCAAATCTTTTCTGATTAGAAGGCTGACCCCTGATTCAAATAGTATGTCTTTATTGGTGCTATAGAAATACTTATAGGCTTTTTGATTTTCAAAAGCCCATTTTGCATTGGTTTGGGTCAATTTAGTTTTGCATATTCCCATTATATCTATTTTTTGATCCTGTATTTCTTCAATAAGACTTTGTTGATTTGTCTTGTCTGTTGCACCTCTGATATTGTGTGTTTCTATTCTTATCAATCTTTTCTGAATATCATCTTGTATCTCTTTTGTATTCTTTATTTGTTTGTCTATATTTTGACTTATTAAAAAGGTAATATACTCATTCTGTTGAATTTATCTATGTTTAAGTCACCATCTTGTTCTACAGCTTCATTTAAATCTATGGTTTATACTTTGTCCTTGTTATAAATCTTATTTGAGGGAGAACCGAGCTCTTTCTCCTTTTATTATCTTGATCAACTGGTGTGATATTTTAGAAGCGGTTAGCCCATCCTGGCTTTTCTCTTCTTTATCGACTGAATCTTGATTTGCCTTCAAGCTTGACAATTCTTCCATTCAGTTTTTCCAGATTTGTCAATATGAGCTTTAGTGGGTTTTACTTATCTTCAAACTCTGGTTTATTATATTGTCTTTTATTTTGATTTTCTGATGGACTTCTAGGGTTTATCAATAGTCTCTATTACTTTTTGTCACTGGATGGCCTAGGGTTCTATAATGTCTTTGTAGGGTGTTACTATTATAACCTTGATACCTTTTCCTTTGATTAGTGACTACTTATATTCAATGATTGTATTAGAGCTTATTGATTTACTGTCTGATAGTGAATAGATATGGACTCAGTATTCATTTCTATTGTTCTATGCCCCAGTCTTCCTCTTATTTTTTCAATTCTAGATTTAGGACTCTTATAGTTTTTTCTGTGGCTTTTATGCTTTAGGATAGTCTTAGTCCCTGCAAAAAAATATACTACTTGCAAGCTCTTGTCGATGCTTCTTTTGTTGTAAAACATACTACTGTAAAGTTTTGTTTTTTCAACATATAAGGGTTTCTTGGTATATAACAGGCCTTAACATATATACCATTAAGTACCTTGGCTATCAAACTTGAGAGTATTCTATTTGTGTCTAAGAGTTTGACTGAGTATTTGTTTCATTCAATCAAAACCTCATTTATTTCTTTATCGGTCAATTCTTCTTTAGTGAAGATAGTTCTTATCATTTCTATTCCAAGTGATATCATCTATATTTCTTCAGGATTGGTTTTGAAGCATTTATGCCACTTGAGATAGGCCTTTACTCTGGTCTTTGTTTTTACCTTATAGATATTAATGTTTTTAATATCCCTATATCTTTTTAGGTGTTTTTTTATATAGCATTTGAAGAGTTTGTAATTCACATCCACTAGACTTATATACCATATGTCTTTGCTTTCTTCTATATTGTGGGTTCAAAATATTTTTTTTTCCATCTTGTCTATAGCTAATTGATCTATATATTCTTTTTTTTTTTGATCTAGTTGTTGAAGACTAAAGGCTTTTTCCTTTCTGTTTACCTCTTCTAAGCATTTAAGGAGATTTTCTTCTTCTTTAAAGTAAAGAATCAGCCATTTATTGCCATTAATAAAACTTTTATGAAGAAGGTTTTGTTTATCCTGAAATAGTTTTAAGGCATTGCACAGATAGGCTCTAGATTCCTTTTCTGAACTTTCTGAAATGTTTGCTATTATGGCTCCTAATTGATATACTCCTTTTTTACTTATGTAGTATAGATTTGGATTGGGATTTGCAGCTCTATTCCTTGTACTGTATAAGCTACATTTACTTATATTTTGTCCTTTAATCTTTTCTCTTAGTATTTTGAATTTTATTTCCTTTTCTATCTCTTCTTATTCTTGAACATTAGATATTGCGATCTCATTATCTACTGTTAGATTATTTTCTACTTGAGTGATGATCTCCATAGAAAAGGTTTTTATGTTTTTTGGTATATCTTTTTCTTTTTTGATAATTTCAAGAAGTTCATTTTTGATATACAACTAAAGCAGATCCTCTTCTTTTCCTTTCTCAGGCTGCCAGAGATAGGTTATATGTTGTATTAAGATTTGTTCTTTATAAAATATTATCTTGTCTACTCCTAAAATACTTGCAATAATACTATCAAGTATTATACAGGTTTCTGGGGCTGGTGCTTCTTCTTCCACTTGAATAGTGGCTTGCCTCTGTCTGGCTATTTGTTGTATAGCCCATAGTTCATTATGTTTGTCATGCTTTTTTTGCAAGTTAAATTAAAGTATCAATAATATTCTTTTCTCTATTATCTATTATTTGTAGAATCTTCTCTGTCTTATTTATTATGCACATAAAGAATAGCTAATAGAGAATAAATCACATAGTGTTGTTAAAGTCACATGGATAGAAAAATCTTTTACATGTATTGCTTCTAGTTTTCGTAATTCTCTATTTTGATTTGTGTCTTGATTTTGTTTTGATCAGACATGTGTTGTTTATCCCTTCTTTATCTAGTATTGTTTATTTGTTTACACTAGTTTATAATATTGTATTACAGATCCCTGCTGTTTTGTTTATATCAATCACATCCTGTAATAATGTTGTGATTGAGAATCTTGCCAAATCTATTCCCTCTTGTTGTGCTGTTGTGATAGATCTTTGTTGAACTTGTTTTGACAATAGGTTTATACACGTGTACATGTTCATATTATTCTAATTAGGTGTTTTGATGTTTGCAGGTTGGAATATGCAAATTAGGCTTTTTAGACCTTTGGAAGCTTTGATGTTCTTCTGGGTCTTGAGGGATTTGAGATTTGCTTGATTTATCAAGCAAAACTACTTTCTTTAAAATTCTTTGTAGTGTCAAGAAAGATGTCAATCTGTACTGGCCTGGCTGCAAACACTGTGAAGTTGATATTGGCTTCCCTTTTCTGACTGTGAATCAGTTTATATTGATTTATTTTCTTCTTCTTAAAAAAAGGAGAAAAGGTTAAAGTTGTTGCTATATATATATTTTCCAACAATTTACTGCTCTAGGGCTATGCAGAAAATGTTATTTTGTGCTAAGATGACTATTATATATTAGTATTGCAAGAATATGTGTCTTGAATTATAGATGTTTCTCTTTCCTTGGGTAAATTACCTAAAAAGAAAATTTTTAAGGATTTGAGAGATTTATAAATCCGAATTTTTGCAACCCGGCTATTCATTAAAATAGTATCAAGTATATTTTCTTTCTTTTTTTTTTTTTAATACCTGTGATTAGGCCAATACTGTGTGTTTATTAATCATTAAGAAAACTGATAGAGATACATAGGGTAATTGCAACATAGTTAAACTAAAAGACTCATACTGACACATTCGTCAATGGCTTACAATTCTCAAAAGAGCTTCAGCCTCTAAGTGCAATCTTGAGGACAATATTTTGTTCTGAACTAAGTTTTGAATAAAGACCCTCCTAACTTACCCATCATTGCCAGTAGATTGTCACTACTTATTATCCTCCAAGGAACTGAATTTGAGAAACTACAAAATTAGAAGGGAAAAATAAAAGGAAAAGGTATATCTAAAAATGTGCAAGCACACTATATGAAAATAAAAAGAAAAAAGAAAATTAAAATGATCCATGTCCTCCAAAGAACCTTTATTAGAAACCTCTTCTTATTAGGAGTCAACCCTTCTGGGATATACTTCTTTTTCCTAACTGTTTGAGGAACTTATTCATCTGTATTTTTGATTATTTTCTTGTGACTGTCTGAGATACTTATTGCCTACTTGGATCCAGTGTCTTGCTCAATGCTTCCTTTCTTTTGATCTTTATTTTGTATACCTGCATAGAAGAAGATGATTAATGGTGGACCCCAGGTTCTTATGTGTCTCTTCAGTCTTGTTGGGTAACTCCCAATATTTTCCAGCAGCTACACCTAGTTAAAGGAATTTTACTGGTGTCATCTTGATTGCGATATTATTACTCAATGTCTGAAAAAATGCATTCTCAATCCTAAAGAAGGATAGTGTTTTACATTCCCCTGCTTTTCAGTCTTATAGCTTAACTGAGATAAGGAAATAATCTTCTTTGCATACTTTGCCTGACCAGAATAATAAAAAGTTGAAGGTCTCAGCTTGAACAAATAATCACCTTTTCACCACCTAGTGAATTTAGTGTCCATCCTAATGGCCTCATAATTTCTTTGCTTTTATTTGGAGAAGTGAAGGAGTTCGTATCCTTGATTTCTCTTTCAATCATCAATGATATCATTGGGAATATGTGATGTGATCAATAGGAGCTTGTTTACATTTAGCTACTAATGTGTTTCGTGTCAACCAATTAGATGCCAGGTGACATTGTACTATCAAAAATTCAAGGTCAAACTGAGATAGGCAAAATCCCTCAAGAAAATTATGAAAAATAGTAAATACTTTAAGAGGGTATAAGGCAGTATATGAGAAGGTGAAAAATAAGTCTTCCCTTGTTAACAGAATCTCTATATTTTGTTGCTTTCAGCTCTATAAGGGGACACTTTACTTGTCAGTCCTTTTACTTCCTAGAATCTTCTTGCCTTTAGTAGAAAAAGTGCATACTTGAGTCTTTTCAGGCCACTAGAGACTCAAGTTTTTATTTAAAGAAGTTTATAAACAAGTAAATGAGGGTAGGAGAGATGCATGAAAACAAGCTTCCAGTTGTTTTAATGAAAGTGTAAAGATTTTATTAGTAAAGAAGTATAAAACTTTTTGCGAACATCTTTTTTGTGTGTGATTAGAGGATCAGTGGAAAGAATATTTTAAACTTATCAAGTATATTTCTTTTAAATTAATATATATATATATATACTGTATATATACATATATTGATTCTGCTAAAAAAATAATAACTTGTCTTTCTGCCAAAAAAAATAATTTGATTTTTTTTTTTTTTTGATCCTTCTATCAATTCTTCGAGATTATTATATATCCTTTAATAAAAATTATTATTATTATTATTGTTAAACATTACAAATAAAAAATTAATAATTATACCTTTAATATTCATAGAGGCTTTTATTGTTTTAATATACAATTTTTTGCTAAATAATTTTCCATTTTCTAACATCAATAACAATAATTTCGATATTTATATGGAATTGGTGAACAATTTTGAATCCAATGTTCATGATTTTTACAAAATACACATATATCATTAAATATTTGATGGGAAGAATTGGTTGATGAATTTGTAATTATTATCAATAATATATTGATTGATAATTTTTAAATTTTGTAATATTTTTGATCTTGTTTATTTGTATCTATATTATACTTGTTGTGTCACATCTTTGAATATGTGATATATTAGATATATAGTTTTCTGAATTTCTTTAATAGCTTATGTAATCTTTAAATAAATATTTAATAATTATCTTATATATATAATAAAATATTTTATTTATATATATATGTACATATTCATTTTTTTCATCTATCTTTATCTTTATAAATAGAATAGTTTAGTTTCTAATACTTTTATAAAATAAAATATTATAATCTAATTTCTATCTTTATTACAAAATCTGAATCTGGCTTATGTTACTTTGCTAATTTTATATTTCTAAAATAATCTGGTTCTAATGGATTTGATTATTAAAAATCAAGATCATAATTAAAAACAAAAAATATATATATTTTATAGATTATCAATTTTAATTTTGATTGATTACTTTTAAATTCTAATTATTATTGGTTAATCAGATTTGACGTTTAAATTTTAATAGTGTAAGACTTTTGTGAACTATTATATATATATATATTTTTTTTGAAAGAATCAAAATTTATTATTATTATTTTTTTTTTTGCAGGAGGGCCAAAAATTGTTATTTTTTTTTTTTGACGAAGGGCCAAAAATTATTATTATTATTATTATTTTTTTTGGTGAGAGGGCCAAAAATTATTATTATTATTTTTTATTAGAGGGGTCAAAAATTATTATTTTTTTTTTTTGGTAGGAGGGTCAAATTAATTCTTTTTGATAAGTTAAAAAAAATTTAATAAATAAAGTATTATTATTTAATATAAATCAAATTTGATTTTTATTTTAATATAATATAATTATTAATTATATAATAAATATATTAAAAATATGTATGTACTTAAACTTGTAATCCATAATGTCTCAACAATTATCACTTGAAAAATATGCATGTATAAATGTTTTGTTTAAAAAAGGTTATATAAGTCACCAAATTGTCTTTTGTAAAAAAGTTGCACATTCAACTGTTATTAGACTACATCAAAAAATAAAATTAATAGGTAGTTTATAAAATAGATCCAAATCAAGATGACTATGATACTTTTCTAAAAGATTTGAAAGAAAAATTGTATACTGTTATGGGTCACATGGAGGACATAATTTACATGTAATGGTCTAGAATCCAAAAACCTGAAAGTCTGATATGAAAGATTAAGTGTTACAAGATAAGAAATTATAGATAAGGCTTGGGTACTAATAAGGGAACTATGTGTATCTGAAAAAGCATGGAAAGTTTAGCAAAGCTTAGAGTTAGTATAGCCAATTATAAAGTAGATAGCCCATTGTTAGTTAGAAAAGTATAAATAGCTTACCAATGTATGCCGAAAAGGCAGAGCTGAATGTGTTAGGAAAACAGCCCTCCTTGAGAATAGAGATAAGAATTAGTGAGATATCAAAGAAATAGAATGCAATAAAGAGACACTTACCTTCGGTCAAGTCAATCACCATGCCTTTGCCTTCCCTAAGTGTTCTTTATAGGAGGCATTCTCTTTTTTGTGAGTATTTATAAGTCGACTGGGTTATGCAAGGCACTACAGTTTAGTGACGGACTTGCCAGTTTAGCCTACTACAATACTATATCTTAATCGATAAATATTTTACAGCTGTTGATATTCAAAAAAAACTTAAAACTGAAGAAAAAGTTAATGTTTCAACTAAAACTGTATATTGAATACTTAAAAGAAATGGATTTAAGTCAAAAGTTAAAAGTAAAAAACTATTTCTTAAAAAAAAAGTATATATAAAAGCAATTAAAATTTGCTAAACAATATAAAGATTAAACTATCGAAGATTGAAAAAGAGTAGTTTGGTCTAATGAATGTAAATTTATACTTTATAATTCAAATGATAAATAATATTGTTAAAAAAAATTTTAATGTGCCTTTAAATAAATAATATATTAAACCAATAGTTAAATTTGGTGGTAAAAATATAATGATTTGTGGTTGTTTTTGTTCTCAAGGAATTGGAAAACTTTGTCACATTAATGAAAAGATAGATAGTAAGCTTTATTGTCAAATACTTGAAGAAAATTTTCTAAAAACACTTGAATAGTATAATATAAATAAAAATAACATTATCTTTCAACAAAATAATGATTCCAAACATACTTCAAAACTTGTTAGAGCCTGGATTTATAATAATAATATTAGTATTCTTGAATGGCCTGCTCAGTTACCTGATCTTAATCTAATGAAACATCTTTGAGGTGAAGTTAAATATCAATTATGTATATCTTCTGAACAAATTATGAGTAAAGAAGATTTATAGAATAAATTACAAGATATTTGGAATAATATTAAATTAGAAAAATATATT
>CAJVPT010002241.1:0-18247 GCA_910592055.1 Acaulospora colombiana | reverse complement strand
GGATTGTTAGTTTGATAGTTGTGTGTCGGGTTTGTATTTGCATATTCATTGTTATCATTGGAATTGCTGTATGTGTTTCCATAGTTATTGATTGTTGGTGTTAGTCTTGATTGAGGTCCGAGCTAGGGCATCCATTGTAGTAAAAATTTGATTCATTTTGTCTTGCATTCCATCAATAGAGGTGAAAAGTTGTGTTTGTGTGTTTCTGAGATCTTCGAAGCTATCTTCGGGTGTGGATTGTGTATTGTTAAATTGTGATATAGGTGTTGAGTCTTGCGATGCTAGTATATGTTCGCTGTCCATTGATTCATAGTATTCTTCATCATAGTATTCCAGATTGGTGATACACTCATCCAGTTCTGCTACTTGATGTTTGATAGTGTTTAGTTGTTGCTGGATTTCTTTGAGGATGTTACCGGAGTCTGCTAGGGTTGTTGGATTTTCCTGTTTTGGTTTTGTTGTGCAAGAGACTGCTATTGCATATGTTTTTGCTTTTGATATTTTGGGTGTTCTTGGTTTGCTAATATTACGGATTACTGAGGTTTTTTCTGGTCTGAATTTATTGTAAAGATCTCTGAATTTGATTGCTTGACTTTTATTGTAGGTATCCCATTGAAGGCACCTTTCCTTAGTGGGACAGTTTTTGGCTAGGTAGGATGGTACATCACATATTGTACATAATTTTGTTGAAATTGGGGTGAATGAGAGAGTTGTTTCTCCTTGTTGGTATTGTACTTGTGCTACTGCTAGCAGGTCTTCTTGTGTTTCAAAGCTGATAACTACAAATCTTTTGGGTTTGTAATCCCTGTTTGCTGCCCTTGGGATATAGCATATGCATCCCTTGCATTGTGTGAGAATGTTTTTAATATCCCATGCTGATGTGTTAAGAGGAAGGTTCGTTAATTTGGCTATGATCTTGTGTCTTTGTTTTATTTGTTGGAGTGTCCATTCTGCATCATTAATTCTCACTGAATCTCCTTTGATTAGAATGCTTCTGGCATTTACTAATTTGCATTTGGGTTCTTAATCTTCGAAAGTGATTGTGGCACATTGCCATAAGTTTTGGGTTCTCATAATAATATCTTGAATTTGGCCATATTTGGCGAAGGCTTGTTTGACTTCTATGAGTCTTGTGTTTAAGGGAATGTCCCATATCACTATGGAATTTCCTTTATTGATTTCTTGGCATCCAGTTTCCATGTGCATCAACCTGTTATTGTCCATTTCTGGGAGCTCTATGGTTGTCGTGTGCTCTACTGCATGTTAATCTATAAATATGGCAATGATTTGTGTGTCTTCTTTTTTTCCTTCACTGCGTATTGTCAGAAGTTCTTCAGTCGAGTTGAGGGCTAGGATGATATGTTCTAGTTTTTGGTGTGTTGTTTTTCCTTTGACTAGTTTCACTAGGATGCCCACCTTGTAGCATTTACGTCCGTATCGAATTGTTTTATTGAATGGTGATTTGAGTCTTGGTCTGCCTTGAGGGTTATCAATTTCTCTGTTTTTGCCTTTGAAAATAGTAAACCATTTTTGTTCTGAGTTGCTTTCCTCTTCAGTTTCTATCTTATCATCTGGGCTGTTGTTTAGAACTGTTTGTGGTTTCTGGGTGATGGTTCTTCTGTCATGATTTTCTTATTGCTTACTCTGTTCATTAGTTGTGTTGAGTTGTATTTCTACTATATCGCTTCATGAAAAGGTTGATGCTTCTGATTCCTGGCTTTGTTGTGGTGAATGTTCCATTTCTTGTTGTTTTTTTTTTGTGGTGTTATCTCTTGTTGTGTAGTTGTATTGGTTATGTTGTTGGTGAGTTGTTGGTCATTATTGGAGGTGGTAGTTGCCATTGGTTGTGTAGGCTTCTTGGCTGCTGTAATAATGGGTTTCTTTGCATATGGTTGGGTTCTGGCCAGGCCCAGTTCTTTGCCAGCTCTTTTGTCATATCACAAGGTACGCTCCGTAATTGTGGAAGGGTTGTTGGAAGCTTTGGGACTTCTGTTGTGAATTGTCATCTTTCTTTGCCTTTCATCTTTAAAAGTTTCCAAAAAAGGAAATTTTTAAGAATCTGGTTGATTATGGGAAAGAGTTTTTTTTTTTTTTGTTAAAAATAATTAATTAAAAATAAAAAATTTTTTTTGATATATAAAAAAATTCTTAAAAATTCTTAATAATATAATAATATATTCAATTTAAATTATTAAATTTTTATTTTGTAAATTTAATTTTAAAAAATTTTAAAAAGTTTAAAATAATAATTTATTATTAGATTAATATTTTTTATTTACAAAATTAAATAAATTTATAATTAAAAAAATTTTTTTAATATAATATTGCAAAAATTTTATTTATGTATTTATTTATCTTTGTTTTATAAATTTAATATTTAAAATAATTATAATAATATTTTATTATAAAATTTTATAATCTATTTAAATTCAATATAATCTAACAAAATTTTAATTATTAATTTTAAAAAATCTTCAAATAATTCTTTTTTTGAATATCTGTAGCCAGGTTAAATTGTAGTTTATTAATCAATTGAAAACATATGTATATTTTTATTCAAGTAATATAATACATACTATAGCTAAATATTATTATTAAATCTAACTAATTCATTATAGACAATAATAGTTTCTAAATTTGATTTTGAGAACAATATTTTGCTTTATAGTGAACTTTGAGTAAAGACCTTTCTAGTTCACTATTTTATTACTATCAGGTTATTATTGCTGAATGTTTTATCAAATTACTGAAATACTGAAAATTATAAAAAGATGAGTGGAAAAAAAGGAAAGAATATATTTAAAATACTCAAATGAACTATAAGAAAATGAAAAAAGAAAAAAAGAAAATAAAATTCTTTAGCTTTCTTCAAAGATCTACTTCTTAAGACTTCTTCTCAATAAGAAATACCTAATTGAGATATTCTTTTTTCTCTTAACTATCTGAAAAACTTATCCATTCTTAATTTAAATTTTCTTTTTATGTACTATCTAAGAAGACTTATTACTTAGTGAGAGCCTTTACTTTCAAGATATACTTGGTTTCAACCATCTTTGGGCAGTGATTTTAATTTATCTATAGTAAAGGGTTGACTTATAGTAAACTTTAGATTCTTATGTGACCTAGTAAGGACTGAGTCATATTGTTTTAATATAATATCTTTAAGTAGCTATATCTAATTAAAGAAATTTTACTGTGAAAAATCTTCAAGTAGGTTTTTTTTTTTTTTAATACCTATAGTCAGATCAGTATAATATATTTATTAATCATAAATAATAAAATCACTTAGGATATATTGAACAATTATATTATAGTTAAACCAAATCTTATGTCAACTTACTCATTATAAGCTTTCAATTCTCAAATAAGCTTCAGCCACTAAGTGCAACCTTGGAAATAATATTTTGCACCAGGATAAGTTTTGGATAAAAATCCTACTAACTTTTTCATTATTATCAATAGATTGCTATTGTCAATTATCTTTTAAGGAACTAATTTCTAAAAACTACAATAAGGAAAAGAAAAAATAAAAGAATAAATATATCTAAAAATGCACAATTGTGCTTACATAAAGAAAAAAAAAATAAAACTGCTTCATATCTTTCAAAGAATCTTTACTAAAGATCTTCTCTTATTAGAAGTTAACTTTTTTGAAATAATTTTTTTTTCTTGATTATCTGAAAAACTTATCTATTCATGATATTAATTATTTTCTTGTAATTATCTAAGTAGTGTCTTGCTTGTCACTTTCTTTCTTTCAATATTGATTTTTTATTTATCCATGTAGAACTTAATGACTTATAGTGGATCACAGGTTCTTATATAACATTTTAGTTATATTATATAATTATCGATATCTACTAGCAGCCATACCTAACTAAAAAAATTTTACAGGTGTATATTTTTCATTATCTAAAAAGTTATTCCCAAGAATCTTTTTGCCTTACAATAGTGAAAGGGTTTTAGAAGAGTAGTAGAGATCCTTGTTAATTATGAAATTATTATACATTATCTGAGGAAATATATTCTTAACTCTAAAGAAGAACAGTGGTTTACAGTTTTTTACTTTTTAATATTATTGCCTAACTGTAATAAGGAAATAATATTCTTTACATACTTAGTCTGAATAAAATAATAAGAAGTTAAAGACCTTAATTTGAACAAATAACTGCTTTTTAAAAACCTAGGGAATTTAGTGTCCATCCCAATAATCCTATGATCTCTTTGTTTTGGTTACATTTTATTTAAAGAAGTAAAGGATTTTGTATCAATTGATGCTCTTTTATTTTACCAATGATATTATTAAAATATATGAGTATAGCTAGTAGAATCTTGTTTACATATTGTTACCAATATGTTTAATATTAGCCAATCAGAAGCCAGATGATATTGTGCTATCGGAAATTCAGAGTTAAGCTGAAATAGATAAATTTTCCAAAAAATTGTGAAAAAATTGTAGATACTCTAAGAGGGCAAAAGATAGTATGTAAGAAGGTAGATAATAAACCTTTTCCCATTTAGAAAACCTTTATCTCCATGACACATTTAGCTTGAAGGACCTATGGGTCTATAGTGCAGTAGTTAGCACTTCATAGATCATATTACAAGATCTGTAGATCAAATCCTCCAAGAGACAAAACCTCTAAAAAGCAGGTATTGATCTGATCCATTGGCATAACCATAAATTAATCAATGTTTCATGTATAGCTATTATCACCTGAAGACTCTGTCATCAGACTGTATTTATAGACCAGTACTATACAAAATTGTGATATGGTTAGACATTCAAAATCAGATAGGATTATTCTTAGTATAACCACATTATTATATCTGGTAACAAGAAAAGTGGACATTAAAACTGATAGTATACTACTGAAGAACAGGTGATAAACAAGTCAGAACTCTAATCAGGAGGTGAAAAAAAGGTTATTCCAGCCAATCGCTTGGGCTTTCATCAAGAATTCAAGCATATGGTTGTGCTGGATTTTACAGACTTAATTATCGGAAGGCCTTGATAAAAGACAAAAGCTGTGGATCACTTTGAAGAACTGAAAACTAGAGTCTAGGATAAAGAAAATTTGATGGCCTGATAACTAGACTACTCTTAATAAAATGATCTGGGAATAATTAAGAAGGAATCACATGTCTTTCTGATAATAGGGTAAAAATCAATAGTAATTATATATATAGTAAAATAGATATAGGTACTTATATAGATAGGTTTACTAAATATATATAAAAGCTTAGTTGTAATATATAATCAGATAATTAACTTGTACAATATAAATGTAATCAACTTGTATTGACATATTATAAATAAAAGATATGACCGATACAAATCATACATTTACAAAAACAAAAACTGTATCAAATATCAAGAAACAGAAACTATTTCCTATATTTTCTTATGTACCACAACATAGGAAACATATATGTGAAAACTAACAAGTATCTTCACACATAATCTGAAAGACTGCAACGTATCTATTAATACTTCTCTTCTTCATCACATAATAAGGAACATGTCTTTTAACAAATCTGATCAAACAATCTCAGATCTCATCAAAGGTATTATCAGGAAAGACATCACACTGGTAATTAATAACTATACTGATTCACACATAACAACATAACAAATACTCCAAAATTGTATAAATCAATATAGAGAATTTTTATACTCAATATGGAAGGAGCACAGTAAATGCACTATATAATGGGAACATCAAGCAATATTACTATAAAAAACAAGTGATCTAAAAGTCATACTCAAGTACAACCAATATCAAATATTATATTATCTGAACTACTAATCAAAGATCAATATATAGACCTTGTCAACTACTATATAGATTGGTCATTTAAAGGAATTACAAATCCATTCACAATTTTTTCTTTTTCTTTTTCTTCTAATTTCAACTCTAATTAACTATTCTTGATATATTAGACCCTGCAGTGGGTGGCAACAAGCCGATCGATAAGAAGAATAAATCTATCTTTAGATAGTTGCATTTGTATTTTATTTTATTTTTTTTTTTATTACCCTAGGTCAGGCTAGGTATGTGTGCTTTATTAAATGTTTGTATACTGTATATTTTAAATGATTTGCTAAAGCTAAGACTTTACCTAACTCACTCATCACCATTTTGACTTAATATATCAAAACTCTAAGTGCAACTTTGAGAGTGATTTATTTATTGCTCCGTTAATGGTTCAGTGAAAACCCTTCCAACCTTTAACATTATTGCCCACAGATCACCACTGCAGAGTTGCATTTGTATTTTAAAAAGACATAAAAATTATAAATGCATAATTATATGTACACAATGAATCTTTCTCACAAATAAAACAAGAATGAAATAGTTTCATAAAAAAAAACATTCAGCTTTAAAAGGTGACATTCTATAAGTTGATCCTTTTACTTTTTAGAGCCTTCTTGTCTTTAGTAAAGGAAGTACGTGCTTGAGTTTATTCAGATTATCAAAGACTCAAGTTTTATTTAAAGGAGTTTGTAAATAAATAGGAGAGGATAATAGTGATTCTTAAAAACAAACTTCAAGTTATTTTAAGGAAAGTAGAAAGACTTTATTAGTTAAAAAAAATAAAAATTTCTTGCAAATGTCTTTTTTATATATGATTAAAGGATCAGTAGAAAGAGGTTTTTCTTCAAGTAGTTTTATCCTTTATATATTTAAATACATATATATAAATTTTTATTAAATTTTATTAAATGGTTATTAAATTATAAGTAAAAATAAAATAAAAAAAGAAAGTAAAAAGTTTTGTTTCAAACTATATATATTTATTTAAAGTTTAAAAAAGATATTCAAAAAATTAAAAATCATAAAAAACTCTTTTCATGATTCACTAATCACATATAAAAAAGATGTTTGCAAAAAGATTTATATTTCTTTGATAATAAATTCTTAATACTTTATTAAAAACAATTTGAAGTATAACTTAAAAAGTCATCTCTATTTTTATCTTTTTATTTACAAACCTTTTACTCAAAAACTTGACTTCTAGTGATCAAGAAAAGTCAAATAATATTTTTGATACTAATAACAAGAAAGTTTTCAATGAAAGAAGAACTGATTATAAAATTCTGAAGGTAAAGTTAGGTTCCTAAAGAGGGAGGCAAAGCAAAAATTAAATATCTCTCATTAAGAAACATTAAAAAAATTTTAAATTAATAACTGTAAAAATTTATTTATAGTTGTTCTCTATTATCTATTCAGGTTCTTTAATAAAAACTTTTATAATATCAAAAGATCAAGTGATGAGTAATATAAATTGCAAACCTTTATATCTTACTTAAGTTTTTTTAGGTAATAACAAAGCTTTAATGGAAAAAAGTTAAGATCTAAATACTTTTTTTGAGATATTTCAATCTGATGCTCACTTAAATGAAAGATTAATTGAATTGACTTGTTTGATATTACAGGTAATAAAAAAGAAGATTTCTTCTAAGATTTAAGTAAAGCAAGAAGACTATTTAAATCAGATGGATCTCTTTTAAGAAGAAGTTGGTTTTATTTTTAGACTTTTTTAATGCATTTTTAATTACTCCTTTTCTTTAATCATTTTTTTCTTTTCCTTTTATCTTAACAATTCATTAATTTTTGGATTAATTAATAATAACTAACTATTGATAATAATTCTGATAAATAAAAACTATTATTAATTTATCAGGAGAGTATAATATTGTTCTTAAAATCTGACTTAAAGTACTTATATATATAGATTAATTGGTTACTTTGTGAAAGTCTGTAAACTATTATAGATTTTATTTTAAATTTTCAATAAAGACAAGCCATTATGATATAATTCCAAGTTAAAAAATAAAAAATAAAATAAAAATAAATAAAAAATAAAAATTTATAAGTGAAATGATGATTTTTAAAGTAATTTAGTATATAAATCACTTACAGTATGTTCCTTTTTAAGGAACAAAATTTATAACTTTTTACTTTAATAGAAATAAATATTATAAATAAAAAGTTTTAACAATAAAGAACCATTCTAGATAGTTTTTTTATGGTTATTAATTTAAAAATATTGATGTTTGCTAGTAAAAGACATTTGATTTTTAGCTTTAGCAAAATATTTTATAAATGTACAAAATACAAATGTTTAATAAAACCTAGCCTAACAAAGGGTTAAAAAAATAATAATTATTATAAAAACTTTTTTTATATGATAGTCTATTAAAACAAATATTTTTTGATTATATTTACAGTAATTACATTATAATTGAGATATCAGTATATAATTAATTTTTTTCTTAAAAAATTAAATTCACGAAAAATTCTAATAAACCCTTTTTTATCTGGCAGCCCATGATATAAGTTTTAAAATGTGTATTTTTTTATTAAATTTGAGCATGTATTAATTGAGATATAAGTATTTTAAATTTAAAATAAAGAAAAAGATCATTTAAATTGTTTTAAATAAAGAAGGTCGCCAGAAAATTCTTAAATAATATTTTTGTCACCTTCAACTCCCCAAGAAGATTGGAGGGAAAATCGTTAGGTAAGCTCAAAAATGTTAAACAAGAATGATAACAAATTCATAGAATAGATGTAGATAAAGTTCGTGCATTCATGTTGAAATCACCTTGTAAGCTTATTTTGGATTTTGATAAAGAAACGAAAAACAATATATACTTTACTGAAATAGTTATCTTTACAATGCTATTCTTGTATCTCTGGCAAGTTCCGGTCTCTACGTGTAATAAATGATAATTAAAACCTAACTCTATAAAAGATGTGATTTCCCCGCAGGTGGGATAGGAAACTGTGCATCCCAAAATACTTCACTTATGAGAATTATGACCTGAAAAGTTGGCAAGTTCGGCGCATTACAAATTGCAACTGCAGGATCGTTGGCAGGATCCCTTTAGCATCCCCAAAGTCCCACCGATGTACTGCCATTCCTTGACGGTAAAGTTCGGCCTGATATTAAAAAAAAACAGACTAACCAGTTACAATGCTTAACTTGGTATCTTTGAATGATAAATAAGACAAACCGTCATTGTTCTATAGAAATATCCAGTTACAGATTCTCAAATACTTGGTTTTGACTTTAAAATCTTGATACTGACGACAGCACGGACGTATTGTTCTTGCATCCATGTCAAGCACTTTTGTCCCAAACGACCAACACTCTGGTCCACGGTTACCTCACATGTTATCCGTGCATGATGGATTTCCCTATACCGTATAAACTTATACGTAACATATAAACGAATACGTCAACATAGATATCACTGGGGGGACAAGGTATAACGGTGGAAACGGAAGGTTTTGGAGCAATTGCTTTACTTGGGTATGCAGCAACATCAAGAGCTATTTGAACTCCACTTCCACTAGGCTCTTAGTGTACTATATGAAAAGATTATAAAAATATTGAAAATACGATGAGTGAAAGACCATGATAGATTCACTTACGATATTGTTCAAAGACTACTATTGGAGAATCGAAAATACTGTAACACCACCGTTAGGAAGTTCGAAAAAATTTTAAAGCAGTGAAACAACGTCTTCATGTACGGGTGAGGTCATATCTATTACGTATACTGTATACGTATACGTACGTTGTCAGTTTTATCATCTTCATTTAACTGTGATTGGAAATTGACCCGTGATTGCTAAGAAAAGCGTTACGTATAATCTTTGATCGTTATTTTCGAGCCAATTTGCAAACGCAAGATGTATTCAATGCAACGTCTGCATTAGCTGATACCTAAGTGATGATTTAATACATTAATACACACGACTACTTTCTGCTAACGACTTTTTTGATAAATTTGGATAATTATGTAAAAATTCGCCCAATCTATCCAAAATCCTTGTCCACAACATAGAGTCTGAAGCACGTGCATGAAATATTTTCAAGAGAAACTTTTAAAAAGAGTAGAAAACTGGTAAGGTAAGGTTAATTTAATCCAATTTCGCAAGGTCTGACCAGAAAAAAGATACACCTATGTGTGTAATCAGTATCGATATCGAAACAGGATATCCTTCTCAACAGTTTTTCGATAACCTGTGTAAAATGAACCTTGGGTGATTACACCATTCGTTAAACTGAATTCTTATGATAGACGAATCTTGAATTTACGTGAATTGAGCTCTATTTCTTCATTGAGATTGAGTTCTATGTAATCTTCATAATACGTCCAATGGCAACCACCAGCATTTCTTCTTCCCACTAAAACATTCTGAAATGCAACATGCTGTGATTTTAAGTGCGACACTTGCAAAGCTAATACGTAGAATCCCGAATCCAAAGAATACTTCCATTCAGCACTTTCTGCACGATTTTTCTGGATCTGTAAAATATCCTAAGTTCGGAATTCTCTATCTGCTACTGTATGGGAATTATTTATTCCAAATTACGTATTTTCCTTTTTTTTTTCATTTCAGCGTTTAACGCTACACATAATTCTAGTTATATGCTATGTCATTGTTAATACAAAAAATTGGGTTGCTAAAATGTTAAATGTTATATGCTAACTTAATTCACCGATTATTTTCGATTGAGACATGCATTAATTTTTTTTAGCCTATAAATCAAAATGCTTCATTTTCTCGAAACGGTTAGCAAGAAATTTCATTTTGTAATGTATTTGAAGAGACATACAGTACATATACTATACATATAGAAAGTACAGTATATAGATTTACATTTATACGTACATGTATTTTTTTAATGTCTGAGTCTGTTAATTTCGTTCGAAAGCAATGTGCGTATAAGTTGAACAAATAGATTATATAATTTATCCAAATTATGTTCCCGATAAAAGTTTTGAATTTTAAGCCTAATTAAAAGTTGAACCTGAAAATTTTACTCACCGAAATTTCGCTACAATTTTTTTTCATATGACTCATGATACTTTATTATTCAGCTTCTCAACATGTTTCTAACTTCACTATTCACCTCATAACTACGTATTGTGTCCTTCGTTTGGGATAGCGTGATTGCCAGGTCACGATAACGAACGAATTACAGTACGTATTTACTTGTTCAATTCTATAAACATGTATACCTTCTTGTTACTCCAACTTTGATGTCGCAAACCTTCAAGTTTGCCAAATCTACGACACACTACTTTTTCAACGTGTACATTCCAAAATTCTGACGCACATTTTCGCCTTATGTTTGAGCGGTGACAGCGAATATTGTAGATTTTATCATGATAGAATTCATTGATAGATTGAATTATATATTTGATTATTGATCTGAGCTGTTTGCCATGATTACGTGAGTATTTACACATGTGCGTGTATCCTGAGGTCAAATTGTTTTCATCAAATCTTAAAGCCGCACAGGTGTATCGACTGTATCTATCATCCAATGCTTGGCGTGTTTTCAAAGACAAGCTTGCAAATTTCGGATCCTCTTTGTATGCATCATAATTATCGAGCACTAATTTTGACGATTCCTTGAATAAATCTTTTCGTTGATATCTTTCGGCGATCGAGAGTGAGACTATGGGATCGACATTAGAGTTATCTTCAAGGAAGGATAATGATTTTTCAATCATATCATTGATCATAAATTTATCCGAGATGCGAAAAATTTCTAACACATTGTCGCTGTTAATAAAGAAACGACTTTCTTTGGGAATCATAGAAAGGAGGCATTCAAAAGATCGAACGGATTCTTGTGGTAGAGGAATTGTCGATGTAGTGTCGCCCTTTTCTGGAATTGCATAGTCGAACATGTCTTTAAAAAAATCCGATGCGGCTGCTAACATTTTCTTGCGAACACTGAATACTTTTCCCTCAACCAAAAAATTCACTTCCTCATCAGGGTAACTGTGATTGGGTTTATCCATAAGATTCTGAGATAAAACACTGATGCTTGGTCAGAAATCAATGTTTTGTGCAAATTCAATTCTACTTCATGAGATTTATATGGGGATGTCTCAATTTAAGATGCGAAAAGTCATGACGAATACTATCGTAAATTTTTTCACATGATGAGGTGCACTTGTCTTGTAAAACTCGAGAGATGAGGCTAATGAGTTTCATACATGAATTTATTTATACTGCCGAAACAATCCATTGATAGTAATTCGTGAACTTACTTATAAACTATTTTTCTAGTTGGGTATTGTATATACGAGAAGAATTCTGATAAATAATATCGTATCTATTAATAGTCTATCTTTCGATGAAATGAATGTATCGTACATATTAGCTAAATAAACGTGCTCAAAGTATGCGCCGCGCGAACAACCAGAGACGGACAACAAAGCTTTCTTGACAATGACGTGCGTGATTTATTAGTATGTCATGGGGTCACGCGAGCCTGAAACTTTGGCATTCGCAAAGTTTGGAGAAGTTATGACTTTCTTGCATATTATATGGACTTGAGTTTAATTTATGGGCCAGTTTTTATTCTTCTTCGACACGTAATGCACTTGATCTTTTGCAATTCTTACCTTTCCTCGGTCGCTTCAAATAGAATGTGATTATTGAAAAAAACATATACAGTATATTGTTTAGCACGCGCGCAATGAATAAAAAATTACAATATGGCATTAGGATTAAATTAACCAATATTATATTGTTTCCTTATAAATACACATATACTGTATACCCATATACGTACGTATATACGTATGTGCATTTATACGTGTACGGTATATTAAATTTATCGATAGAAAAAATTTTAACCGTTCAAATTAAACGATTAAACGCGAGCTTACGTTATTTCATTTGTTTCTCATTGCGTAATCGCACCATGGAAATATACTATATGCAAATTGCAATTTGATTATATCATAACATGAACATTGACCATTACGTATTGTGTTCATTGTAGGATCAAAAATTTTTTTAATTAAAGAAACGAGTTTTTTATACGTAGTCGGTATTAAGGATATTGATAAACCAATTTAATAAAAACTTTTTTTTTAACATCCATTAAAGTATATTAGATATGGTTTGTCAAGTTGTATATTTCATTCGAAAAGTTGTTCCTCTGTATTTCGGGTGTAATTTTTTACAAGTATACGTTGGCAATTTTTTTTTATTTTATTATTATTATTATTTTTTTTTTTTTTTTTTCACATTTAGCTTTAATCGTTAATATACAGTAGAGCATATATTTTATTATACATCATATCAAGTAATGGGTAAGCTTTTTAAATTCAAAGTCAATGGTTTTTTATAATTATAAAACTTTTAAGTATAAAATTGTTTTTGGATAAGTGGAATGAGATGCGACGCTAAATCGATGAGTTGTCATTCTATTGTTAAAATAAATAGATTTGTCGAATAAATAAATTAATGATAGAGACCTTAATCGGTTGGGGGGTTATGATAAGCTTGTTGTTGATAGGAGGACGTTCGATAGGGAGGCCGTGGTATATACGCATTATTTTGAGGGCTATAATTCGCATTGTTTTGAGGGCTATAATTCACATTATTTTGAGGGCTATAATACGCAAGTTCATCATCTTGGAAATTTGAACCTGCAACAGGATCGTGCATGCTTGAACCCACGACAGGGTCGTGTAGGCTTGGGTTCGCGATATGTATTTGCCTACGCGAATATACATAGGTTTCCTGATCAACATGAAAATTCCCTCTAGGAATAGGTGCCTTGGTTAACATCGGTGGTAAGGGTCTATTACGTCGAGGGCTAACTGTAGTATTATCAGATGATTGGTGATACTGTGGTGGATCTTGATCCCGGGGAAGATTTCCGCTATGAGTTTCCGGGATTCTGTCCAAATTTTGATGTCGAATAGGGTGGACGCTTCCTTCCTCCGGATAATCGTTCGGCAATCTTATTCGTTGCATGGGGAGGTCCGCATTACCATCTCCTGGTCGGGGTTGCTGCTGATATGGCTGAATGGGTTGATCTTGAGTCGTCTTTTTCCGTCGATGGCATTTGAAATACCATACTTGGACAATGATCAATATAAAAGCTACTCCTCCAACTGTTATTTCAAAAATTTCCGAAACAAGGTGAATTATGTCAAACACCACTACAATGTTATGTTATCACGAGGAATATTGAAAAAAAAAAAAAAAGTCAGTCAATCCTTATTCGACGCATAATAGCAAAATAAATAAATAATGAAAAATAGGTGATACAACCAGGTGGAGAAAAATTAGAAACAACGTTGTAATTATTATCAGTATCGATGACATAGACATTAGAACTAGGAGTATTTGACCCTGCTGTGATGCCTAATTAAAAAAAGAAAAAATCGAAAATCGAATACCGCTTCGGTAAACGCATTTGTGTACTGTATCAATGCTTTTTTCCAAAACTCTTAATTGATGCCTACCAAATATCAAAATCATGTGGTGTCCGCTGATTACGGCCGTATGATAAAGTAATGACGGCAGCGAGCTATCGACGTATGGCTCAAACCATACAAGGCTAGACACGTTTAAAACAGCAAGAATTGGAAGAGCGCCCGTATTATTAGAGGAAGTACCGCCATATATTATTATCCTTTCGTTGTCGATTGCTGTTTTGCGATTAATCGTTAATCGTTAATAAAACCAATCATGATAACAAAGTCATGAATCAGGAATTTTCTTACTAGCCACAGCAGTATGCGCATATCTATTTGCAACGTTTATCCCAGAAGCATTCTGCATTAAATTGAAGGAATTATTTCTAATGTTTTTGTCAAGTTTTTTTCTAACCATTTTCTGTGGAAAACTTGCCTGAGAATTCCAACTTGCATTTGTGGTATTATAAATCCAAATCTAAAATTTTAAGTAAATATGAAATTAACTTGATTAATCTTGCCTGTAAAAAAGGAAGCACACACATACCTCATTGATGTTCGCTACACCCGATTTTTCAAGTCCGCCGATATAATATATGGTTCCGTCTGAGAGGATTGTGGCAGAATAGTAAATTCTACCTGGCGGTGAACCCAGACTGGATGAGTTCACCGTCCATAAAGATTTCATGCCGTTGGAATTTACGGTATTAAACATGACCATTTCTTGGTAATATGTGGTTGTGTTGCTTCCCACTAACGAATCTGACATCCCTCCATAAATGAATATTTTTTCATCTTTGGTAACTTCAGCGGACATGGCATATCTTCTTGAAGGCTGATCATTATAAAAAAGAGGAGTGCCCCATGTCTGTGAATTAGTGTCAAAAGTGTAAACCAATTCATTAAAACTTGGGTTTGAAGTTGTTGGATCTCTCATAATTCCACCAAACAGATAGATTGTTAAATTATCGGAGCCTCCGACAGCTGCCGCCGCGCTGCAACTTTGAACCGGAATGGAAGGAAGATTCTTCCATGGTACATTTGATGTCGTAAAGGATTTGGACAAGTCAAGATAAAACAATTCGGACGATATGCTTTGGTCACTGAGTTTACCACCTAGCACATATAACTTTGAATCTACGAGAACACTACTATGTTGAGAACGTGGTTCAGGTGCAAAGGGCTCTGCGCCGTATATATTCAAACTCAATATTGATATAATGAAGAGTGACAATAAGGATGATTTACGCGTAGAGTTCATGACGTTCGACATCAGAAGATGATTAACCTTGACTTAATTCACACATGAATTTTTGAAATTAGAAAAGTACGAAAATTCTTTTACTATGTGATTTATGACACATGCAGGAATAATACATTAGCGGCATTTACAGTATTTAAATTCATTTATAACAATTATAAATGCATCATGTGAACACGGAATTCAGATTCTTTTGATGCACCAATGCTTCAAATCGATTGGCTCCCACGAGAATCAAGGAAAGTTCCACGTACACATGCAGCTTTGTTTTCAAGCGCACATAATAAACCAAATGCCTACTTAAGTTAGCTAATCATCAAATGACAATGATTTCGTATTAAAACCTAGCACAGAATTATTTTTTCGGTGTCACAGAATTGGTGTTTTATTCGATCAATTGTGTTCACTAGCATTGTAAATATGGCATCGATGCGTATATTAAATATCACCGCAGTACAGTATTATGATCAAAAAAAAAAAAAAAACTTTTTTTTTTAACATATTGATCATAGTTACGTATTTTACGTATTACGGCACGCATCGTGGCACCTGGCGAAGTATGATTATTAAATTTCTAGAAAACTTTCTTTCGAAAAAAAATTTTTTGGCATTAAACTAACCTTTTACAAGAAAATTGCGTAATAAGCAAATAAAAATCGATGGATTAGTTGGTAATCAGAAAAACAAACTTATATAACCTTGCAAAAAAATGCTTTATTAAGAAAACCCGACGGGAGTTTTTTTTTTTTCAAAAAAGATCGATCGGGCCACTTTTGATAAAAAATTGTCGAAAATGGGTTTTACCCGTTTTTGAGAAAATGAGGTATTTGATTATAGGCTAAAAAAACTTAATGTATGACTCAATCGAAAATTAGCCTTGCATATTGAACTGTTAAAATTTGATCTGTCATCATAATTATAATAACTATTTTGAATTTGATAATTAATTAAGGTCAGAAATCTCGAATAAAATGTTTGTTTGATAAGGACGAGCATGTAAATACCATTTTAAAATTATTTACACGATTCAAACGCAACAAGGAAAAGGAAAAAATTTTTTCGATCATTGTAATAAAATTTTTAATCATTGGATTATACAAAATATACAGTACATACTGCATATACTTTATATACTGTACAGTAAATACAGTATGTGTTTTTTTTCTAAAAAAATTTATTCGATTCTTTCCAACCAAATGAAAAGTTCGAAATAATAGTTAATTATCTTTTTTTAAGCATCATTTGAATCGAATAATTTTAATATCGCGATAATGCTCCCTTCTTCAAAAGATCCTGTTAAAATTCATGTCATAATTACTTTTCCATAAAAATTTACTTTCAATTTCTCAACGCCGCGATTAAATATAACGATATACTGTATTGTATATATGTGTGTGCCATATATTTATATTTATTTATTTATTTATAAGATTAATTTTATAAAAATTTAAATAAAAACTTTTATGGCATATGATAAACAATGTTTCAATAAATGAAATAAAAAAGTTGAAATAAAAGTTATCGAAATACAGTAAATAATTTCTTAAAAAAAAAAAAAAAATTAAACTTGAAATATAATATAAATGATAATTGAAATTTTTTTTAATAAAAATAACAAAATATATAGTATATTGTAATTATAAATATATCATTCAAATAAAAAAAAGTTTCTTTTTTTTTATTTTGCTAATTCAGAATTTTCTTATAAAATTCTTGAAAAAGGAAATTCAACCTTAAAAAAAAAACAAAAAATTGTATATTTTTACAATATACTGTATAATGTAGAACAATTGATTTATAACTTTATAATAATATAATATAAAGTAAAGTCAAAATTAATTTTTATTAGAAAAATAATCTGGATTGCAATAAATTTTTAAAAATTCATTATCAACACTATAATCTTTTAATTAAATTAATATATGTAAATATCTTTTTAAATGAAAAAAAACTTTTTTTACTGATTTTCTAACAATACACAAAAGAGATGTTCAAAAAAAGTTTTCTATTTCTATGTTAATAAATCTTATAATTTTTCTTAAAACAACTTGAAAGATAATTTCAAGAGTTATTTTTACTTCCTCTTTCTTATTTATATTTATTTTCTTTTTATATTAAAATATGGATTTTAATAATCAAGAAAATAATTTTAATAAAAATATTTTATTTTCTTAAATATTTTTTTTAAAATCTCTTAATTTAAGAATAGTTAAGTTTTTTCAATATCATGAAATTAAAAGATATCTTAATTAAATAAAATTTTTGGAAAAAAAATTATTAAATAGATTAAAAACCTTTTGAAAAAGTTTTAAATTGTTTATTTTTCTCATTTTTTTAATAATTTGGTGTTTTTTAAAATAATTGAAAGTAAAAAACTGTTAGTGACAAATCTAGTATCAAAAATCAAGTATTAAAATTTTAAAGTTATATAATATTATTCTTTAAATCCAATTTAATTAAAAAAAAAATTTTTTTAAATACTAGCATACACCAATTGAAATTATGCTATTTGATAGCTAAATTATTGCCAAATTTGATTAAATTTAATAATAAAAATATTGTCAAATTCTTTTCAATTACTATCACTCAGTATATTATTATTTTGGCAATAAAGTGGCAATCAAAAATTCAGCAATCAAAAATTTGATAATTAAAAATTTATTAATTAAAGTTAACAATAAATTGGCAAAAAAATTCATTAACAAAATTATTTATTAACAATTCAATAA
>CAJVPT010002240.1:0-18254 GCA_910592055.1 Acaulospora colombiana | reverse complement strand
ATGGCGAAACAGGCTAGTCTAGCAGTGAGCTTTTATAAATTTTTGTATTATATTCGCTAAACTAGGCTGTATAGTATATACCTAACAGGATTTAATTTTACCCTCCAATACTTCCAAAGATATTATTCGATCAGACCTTAGAAGGGGGCACTTTGCCTTCTTTGTTATCACCTGTGGCATCAGATTAGTTGCTTGACTGATTTTCATTTAAGCGGAGCATCATATTGGGATATCCTGAGCTAGAAGGGCAGGGTTCTGAAGACTGCCAGGGCAGGAGGTCTATGGGGTGTTTATGGTAGGTTAGACCAAAAGCCTTTCTTCATGCAATTTTTCCAATAGTATGACCATAGATCTTAGCCCCTGATCGACGGAAGGCCAGAAGTCCCATTTTCATGCAGCCTAACCTGATTGAAGCTTGTTTTGGATGATTGAATATGACTTTCATAGGATAATCGGTAAACCTGATCAGAAGAGTAATTTTTATTTTTGATTCTTAAGTGGTATTAAACTACAGACCTTGTAATTGTGACCTGGGAGCACTACCACTGTGCTATTGACCCACAGATCTTAATTTAGAAAACCTTTTCTACTAATTCTTTAATCATATATAAAAAAGATATTTCTAAAATTTTTATTTTTATTTTTTTTTTTTTTAATCCATAGTCAGATTAGCATGACATGTCTTTATTGTATATATACAAGGATATTTACAAGATATTTTGACTTTCATATACTAACTAACCTGACATTAAAAAATTATTTCTCTAAATGTAACTTAGGAAATGATATTTTGCTCCTTTACTAACTTGAATAAATTCTCTAATTAATAAAATTATTGTCTACAGGTCATTACTATAGATCATTCTAAATTTTATCTGCAATTAAAAACCAAACTATTTAGTATCATAATAAACCCAATCTTTAATGATTTTCATATAATTCTTTCCCTCTTTTTTTTCAAAAGCTTTCTTCTCCAGATCTTTTAAAGATGTTGAAGATTTTTTCTATTCTTATATAGTCTATGCATTTGATCTATACCCAGGTCTTTTTGATCTTTTATTTTTTTTAGTAATATTCTACTTTTTTTCCTACTCTATAACTTTAGTACAATGGCTATACCAGATATTCTCTTTGAAGTTTTTCCTCATTATATAACAAATCTTATTGATTATGTTTTGTGTGGATGCTAGAGAAATTTTGAGTTATGCTTTGAGGTAATTCTTTAAAGAGGTGATTTTATTTTCTTATATATATTTACAAATAGTATTGAAAAGGTTTTTATCAAATTGCTTGATCTTGTCTAGTCATCTACTTGTCCAATTATCAGTTATAGTGTAAACTTCTTTCTTATCTTTAATTTTTTTATGGATGTAATAATTAATTTTCTCTTTTGCTTTCCACCATGTCTTCTCTGGCTTCTTTGATGACTGGACATTTGAAAAGATATTCTAATATCTCTTCTTGAAGTTCATATACTGGACAAGTCATTATAGTATAAATATTTGATCTCCTTTTTTTGAGTATTTGTGATACTGAAAGTTTATTATAGGTTAAGTTAGTTAGAAAGCTTTTGTTTTTATTAGCTTTAAAGGAGATATCAAAGGTGTTGAATGGATTAAATTGATTTTAGAAGGTTAATCAATCTATTATTTTATCTTTTTTAATCCATGACTCTTGAATCCTTTTCTGTACTATCCAGTTTTTTCTGATTCTTTTTCTGTTAAATGTTTTAACAAATTCTCTAATACTAATCTCTATTATATATTTACTTCATATAGCTATTGTAAGGACTTTTCCTAACTCTGGTAGTTGATTCCAGATTATCTGATTCTCATATCTAGCTTGTTTAGCAAGTAGATCTACCTTATTATTGAACTTGTTGATTCCATAAGCCTTAACCTTTCTAATTTTCAAGATAAGATCTTTCTTTTTTACTAGATTTTTGATCTTACTCCATATTAGCCAGTTGGTAGTCTTTATCCATTTTCTTGTTGATATCTTTGTTTGTAAACTTATGGATTTTTATGTTTTAATTGTAATATTACAATCAGTAAAGATTAAGACTATTGTGTTTTGAGAAGCAATGAATAGTGCAGTAAGGATAATTAATATTTCTGCCCTAGTTGCCAATGGCCATGTTGATACCTCTGCTAAGAATTGTTTTTCAACTTTGCCATTCTCTATTAGGACCCAAGCAAAACTTATTTAAAGTTTACTATCTTTTGTCTATTTTTATAGAAGTCATCTGTGTAAAAAGTGAACTGATTAGTTATACTCCTTTTATTGTATTGCAGAATATCTATAATTTCCTCTATATATTCATCTAATTGGATAGCTTGTTTTATTAGCATGGCTTCCCAGTTTTTTACCTGGATTTCTACTTCTACAGGTCTAAAAATAGGTAAAGTTGATATCTATTGCCTTGTAGTTATTTATCAGTCTATGGGATTGCCTGGTAGGAGAACTTGTTTTTCTTTTCTCAAATTTTCATATCTATTTAGTTGTGTAAGAAGGTAGATTTGTAATTGAACTATTTCTAATGCTTGAGATAATTTATTTAATTGAAGTAGGATATAGTTTCTAGTAGGGTTATATAATGATTGATATGGGATGAACTGGATTTTGTTATTTGAGAATGATTTTTTTTCTAATATATTAGTTTAAAAGCTGAAGTGAACTACTTAGTATGTTTTTCACTTATCTGGATATACTGAAAATATTTCAATTTGCATATTGTAGTCTATCCAATCTAGTCTATGTAATAATTTTCTTAAGTGATCTTGAATATCTGTTATCTTTTCACAAATTTTTTTATACCAAGAAGGGACTGATCCTTTGCACTTGCTATAAAGAATTTGGATTGCTCTCCATTCCTTAAGTATCATCATAGTTGTATTGATAATTTGATCCAGAAACATGGTTTTATGTTTACATGGTGATAAAATGGGTTTTTCATATTCTCTATTATTTTGTAGGATTAATTTGATAGATAGAATATCTTCCTAATAATTAAAGATTTCTTTTTATATTTAACTTTGAAATATAATCTGTAGGTCTTTGGCCAGGACCAATGTTACAGCTACCAAATTGCCTTTGATTAGCTTATATGAGTCTACAGAATTATTGAAGATATTCCTAGGTTCCCAGCTTTTAATCTGGCTTTGTTTTAATCAGATTATGGTTGCCATGCCAGAGGCTTCACTATTGTTAAGTTGGTAGAATAGTGCTGATATATAGCATTCCAACTGTATTTCCCAAATACTTTTAAGACTATATATTTCTTTGTTGTGGATACAACTGTTTGGAATTGTTTCACAGATTAAAGTTTTGTTCTTGAAAACTTTCCTGAATATAGCTGTTAAGTCATCATATATCTTCTTATTCAAGTATACAGTATATATTGCATTTTATATTCTATTCTTGGAATCAAAACTTTATTTATAACATATCAAGCATGTTTTTCTATCAACTTTTTTTTTATTATTGTTTGGACTACTATTCTGATTTTTGATTTTATTAAACTAATCATGTTCTGGTTTTTCTGTTTTGATCCTAATCAAAAACCAAAGAATCTGGCTTAATTTTTTTTGTTAATCTTATGAACTATGATATTCTCTATTCCACCCTGAACCATTCCAAGGTCTTGAGAATTTCAATTAATAGTAAGGAGAATTGACTTTGTTATATTAACTTGTGAGTCATTTGCTATATAGAACTTTTTTGCTTTTTTCAAAATATTTTCCAGATCTTTTTTTGATTTGATGATTCAGGTTATATCATCTATATATATAATTACTGCCTGTCTTAGAGAGAGCTTGGTCTTTTCCTTAGGTTTATAAAAATTGAATGACTATTCTTTTTCTATAGTATAATCCAGTATAGTATTATTTTAGATTTTATATAGCAATGGATAATAATGGGTCCCTAAAGTATTTAACATATAAAATTTCATAGATCACTTATGTCTTTTTTTGAGGAACAAAATTCATAGCTCTTTACTTTAATAGGGACAAAAGTCAGGAAATGCTATAAATCAATGATTTAAATAATAGCAAACATTGTGAGTAGTTTTTTTATAATTATTAATTTAAAAATTTTAATGTTTCCTAGTAAGAAACATTTGACTTTTGTCCTTGCCTTCTTCTTTAGGTACCCATTTTTAGCAATGGATCATAAAAAATTCTCCATAATAGTAAAAAGATTGTTTTTTCTTGATCTATATTATCTCCTGCAACTATTTGATTAAAAAGTCCATTGGAAAGAATAATGCTACAACTTCTGTCTTTTAAGAGATCTATTATAATTTTTTTAATAGTTGTTGGAATTCAAATCTAATCTATGGTTTTTTTAAGCATAAAGAGAGATATTGTGCTATATGCCTTAGCAGTGTTTTGAAAAAGAATTTATAGTTCTTTTTTCTTTTCTCTCACTTCTTTACAAATACTATTCAATAGATAAATGGGTTCTATTGTGCTTTCTCCTGATAAATCAGCAAAGTTTGAAGCTTTGAGGATTTTATATTATTACATATTATTGATAGACAATTGATAAAAATCTTGGTAAAATATTTCCAAGCAGTTTAAAGAAAAACAATAGATCTTGTGTTGCTCAATTGACATCTTCAGGGCCTAGATTTAGGGATAGAATAGATGTTACTACTTTTTCATTTCTTAGGTATTTGTCTAGTGCTTAAGACTTTGTTGAACAGTAAGTACAAGGCCTCTTTTCCTTTAATATCTAAGTGTTTGAGCATTTCATAACTGATATATAAGGGACTAGCTACCTTTTTGTTTGGGTGATGTTGCAAAGCAACTTTGAGTTCCTCTATTTTGATTTCCTCTGTTAGTGATGAATACTATATTGGATTAATCCATTCTTTAGATTGGTATTCTTTTTTCCAGGAGGAATTTAGACTTTCAAAGCTAATATTTCTTTGTTTAAAAGCTTCTTTATAATAGTCTTTAGTCTTTCTTTTAATGGTTTGAATATTAGTAGCTATGTATTCTATTCCTTCCTGGCTCTTGATTAAAACTCAGTCTAGTGTGATTTTGAGTCTTTTGTGGTTCAAGATAGAGCTCAGCATTCATTTTTGATTAAATTTGAGGTCTTCATATCTATTTTCTGGGACTTTTTTAATTTGATTTTTGATGTGAAAACTTTTTTTCTTCTTGCATATCATTCTAAGGATATACTCTATCTTAGTGATTTTTGACAATAGCTTTAAAATTTCTTCTTGTAACTAGAAAGGAGTTATTTCTTTATCAATGGATTTATCAAAACTTCTTAATTTTTGAATGATTTTTTCTATATCCTTTAGGATTTAACATTCCAGTCAGCTTGTAATTTCTTTAGAAGAAAGTAAATTTTATTAGCTTCTTTATAGATTTTGAAGTCTTTCTTTGAAATTATAGATCCAAGCTTTACTTTTTTTCTCATATTAGGAGTAGAATAAATTCTTTTTTTTTTAAGGTGCTTATATATACTCTTAATAATTATTGATTCGAAATTATGCCAGGCCTTATTAAGTTCTTGAGAATCATTTACTACTCTTGATTAGGAAAATTGAGAATTGATTTCTAGAAACTTGCTTTCTATCCTGAATTTGAATTTTTCCTATTGTTCAGCTGTAAAATTTATTGGGTTAGGTATTTTCTTGTCTTTTAATCTATGTTATTCTTAAGTTTGATTCTTAAATAAATTGTTTGTTGCCATTCTTGCCAACAATAAAGTATGATCACTATCTGATAATACTTTCACTGGAATATTTTTAAATTTATATATATTGTTTAAACTAATTTCTAGTAATGACCAGATATAGTCAATTCTACTATATGATGTATTGTTCATCCATATGAATATAGTATTTTCTTCTTTCTAAGAGTTCTAAACATCTATATAGTTCCAGTTTTCTAGAAAGTTGAAAAGGCCTATTTAAGTTTTTCTATATTAAGATATTGTTTTATCAGAGAGTGTCAATCTGCTATGATTGCATTGAAATCTCTCATAATTGTAATCTTAAAGTGATTTTTTTGCTTGTCTAGGATTTTATCTTAAAGTAGTCATTATAGCCATCTATTTACAGTTTTTTCTGATAACAGATATACTGATAGATATAAAGCTTATATATTGTTGATAAAAAGTTGACTCCTATTATGTAGCCTTCTATAGATTTTAGCTTTTTTTCAATATTTTTGTTAATAAAAAGTTCCACTCCAGATCCTCTGGATTTTTTATCATTGCTACTGTAGAAAAACTTATGTGTTTATTATAAAGTAAAGATGAACTCTGTTGCTTTATTTGTTAGTTTGATTTTACAGATGCCTAAAATATCTATATCAAGTTCTTATAAGAATTTGTATTATCTTTGTTAATTTAAGCTAGTATTGATTCCTCTGGAATTGTATGTTTCAACTGAAATTGTATTGGCTAGTGAAGAGTTATCTATATTATATTTGTTATATAATATATATTTTTTTCAATTATATTGATAGTATTCTTTTTTAATATACTTATAAAGTCATTTAGTAATATATCATATATTATATAAGAAGAGGTTATATCAATATCTGTTATTTCATTTGGAATTGTATCTTTTCTCCAGAATAAGCTTGACTCTTCTTATGGATTAAACTTTCTTATGATATATATTGATTGGACTGGTACTAATTTCAAAAACAATTATTCTATTACCTCTCTCTTACCCTATTCTGGCTACTTGTTTTTTCTTCAATTAGGTTTATTCAATTATTTAGTTATTTAAGATTGTTTAGGATCTAATAAAGAGGATTTTGATCACTTTCACTTTCAAGATAGAGTTTTTCAGATCAATTATGTCAATGTATTCTATAACAATATTTTATTGGCTCACTATTATTACTAGTAGTAAAATGTTGTGGAGTTTCTATTGTTCTAATAGTATGTTTATTGCCTTGAAAATTACATCTTTTTTTTTTTCCCTTCTTTCTAGATTTATTCTTTTTTTAGAATTTCTTTCTATTTTTGCTTTGTCCTCAGATGTTGTATACCAATTAAACTTAATATTGCTTTTGATATCAGTTTGATCCAATTATCTAAGTAAAGTTTGCTGTGTATTGTTTTATAGTGAACTTTTTCTTCATTATCTTCACTACTTTCTATATAAATCAATTCTTCATCTTGTATCATTTCTTTTTCAAAGTGCTCCCTAGCACTTTTGCTGATATGATCTTGTCTTTCTTGAGAAGGGCTTTGTTCTTATTTAAAATATTCTATAGCACTCCAGATGAGTTTATGGCCATAAATAAATATATACTATTTTAAAATATTATTCAAATTTTGTGCTGATAAGAAGAAAATTATTGCATAATCTCTTCTCTTTAGTGTATGTGAATTTCTAAGAAATATAATATGATTTGACTTTGATATGTTTGACTGCTCATATAATTTAAACCAGTAATAATATTATGTATTCTATATAGTTATAATGATTGTGAATTATGCTATTTGGTAATTCTATTAATTTCATTATCATCAGGTTCATGTCGAGTGAAGATGGCCCTGATAATTTTTATGTTATTATGAATCATTCATTCCTTCTCAAGGTTAATATATTCCTTATAAGCAGTAATATATACCTTGATTCATTGTTGTGATTATGAATGTTTCTAAATATGAATGTTTGTTGTATATCTATATTTATTGAGAATAGATTTGATTTCTTGATATAAGTGGTTCAGTTAATATCTATAAGAGTAACCATCAGTGAGGTTTTTTCTTTATTTTTTGTTTGCTGAAAAACTTTTTTATTTGATGATTAAATAGAGTTTAACCATTTCTCTATATCTATAGGTATAATAATAAAGTTTTCTTCCTCTTTTTTGTTAATCTTTTTGAGGTATTGTAATGCATCTTCCTTTTCTTTATAACAAAATGTTGTCCATGTATTATCATTAATAAATTCTTTTTTGACGGGTTTAAAATCTTTTGGCAAGACTAATGTATTTTGCAAATATGCTATTTGTTCTGTTTTGGTTTCTCCTGGAAGCCTAGAAGTGAACACACCCATTTTATATTCACCATCTACCTTGATATAAAAAGGATTGATATTGAATATCTTTGATCTATTTCTTGTTATATATATATATTGCTCAGCTATATTATCTTCTTTAATCTTCTTACTGATAACCTCCATTTTGATTATATCTTCAAGCTTCTTATTATCTATTTCAATTTCAGAAATATTTGGAATTTCTATTATTATAGTTGTTTGAACTTCTATAATAATTGTCTTATCTGATAAGCTATATATAGGAAGATTGTTTTCAGGTGTTGTCTGTCTTAACATAATTTTTTGCAAAGAGTATTGTACTTACTCAACTTGTTCTATTATAATCAAGTATTTATCCTCTAAAAATGGAGTTAGAAGATTTTCTTCTTTTTCTTGTTTTTGATTCATAGATAAAAGATGTATTGTCTAAAAACATTGACGTTAATAAAAGTAATATGATTGATATTCAAAATTCTAACAATTATATTATCTATAATCAAGTATTGGATTGGACCTAAGGTGGGGTTCATGATGACTTCTTGAGTTGAAGTAATATTAAGAAGGGTTTGTGTTGCCCATAGTTTCTGTTATTGATCATATTTGTTTAATAATTGATTAATGTCTCTATAATGTGTGTTTCTCTCTTCTTAGTGATCTGTAAAAGTTTGTGTTTTCTCATAGACATGTTGATTATGTGATAGGAAGTAAGTTGACTATGTTTGGTATTATTGTGTTTTACTAATGATCATTGTTATGTTTTCTTAGACATGTGCTGCAGATTTGTTTATTCCTTATTATTATTTTGATAATATTGAAAAAACTCTTTCCACTGATTCTCTAACCACACAAAAATAAAGATGTTCACAAGAAGTTTTTATACTTCTTTACTAATAAAGTCTTAACACTTTCCTTAAAACAACTTGAAGTATAACTTTAAAAGTCATTTTTATCTTTTTTCTATTGTCTATAAACCTTTTCATTCAAAAACTTGACTTTTAGTTATCACAAAAAGTCAAGTTTCACTTTTGATATTAATGGCAAAAAAGTTTCTAAAGGAAGAAAAATTGATTGTGAAATAACTAAAAATCTTTCTATCCTTTAAAGCGAGAGTCTTATAGAGGGTTTCTACAGTAAAAAGGCTTACTTTCTTTCTTTTTAACTGTCTTGATTCTCTTAGAGCTCTCATTTTTATAGTTTATTGAGGAATTTTGCCTATCTTGATTTGATCCTGAATTTTGAATAGCACAAATCCTTATCAAAGATGATTGGTTGATATGAAACACATAGTTTATGGAATGTAAACAAGCTCCCATTGGTCACACTCATGTGTCTCAATATATTATTGATGATGTAGAAAAGAAAGTTTTAGAAAAAGTGTTTTCTCCAATTATGCATGTTCAACTTTCAGAAAACAATTATGATATCAAAAAATGAATGATGAGCAGGAAAAGAAGATCCAACTCTCATCTCTTATTAAGTTCCTCAGGTGGTAAAAAGGTTTTTTTGGACAAAAGCTGAGGTTTTAAGCTTCTATTCCAATCAAGCAAAGTTCTTGAAAAGATTTCTTTATTCCAGTCAAACAAACTTTTCTGTAATATAGTGCTAGCTTCAGTAGCAATAAGCAAATCCATACATCAGTAGAAAAATAAGTTCCTCAAACATTCTTCTTAAAGTCACTTTTAGGAATAGTTAAGTTTCTCAAATGTCATGAAGCTTAGAGAATATCCTAATCAGGCAAACTTTTTTCAAGAGAAAACTGTAAAATAGAGCAAGAATCTTTTAAAGGGCTTTGAATTGTATTTCCCTTCCCTTTTTCCTCAATGCCAACTTTAGCAATTCATTATTTTTTGGGATAATCGACAATGACAAACTGTTGACAATAATTCTGGTTGACTTAGAAGCCCTATACCAAGCTACTAGAAGAGTATAATATTGTTCCTTAAATCTGACTTAAAGTATCTAGTTTAGACTTAGTTTTGTTTAGTTTGAACTAGTTTAGTGGACTCCCCATATTTTTTAAGTAATATAGTCCTTTAACTAATAATATATAATGATGAGTTAGCCACTTTGTAAAAAAGTCTATAAAATATTCTAATATCTCTCAATATCTTAATAAAAACATATCAAAGTGATATAATTGCAGGTTAAAAAAAAAATAAAATAAAATAAATTTTGATAATATAAAAAAACCTTGTTATTTGTTATGACATGTTGGTAATATTTATTTCACATATATATTGTGATAGTATTGTTAATATTGTTGATCAGTCAATAATAAACATGTAGGGTTATGGGTTATTGATAATTGATTTGCATAAACATGTAAAAAGTATATTAATATTGTTTATTTGATATGTCTTTTGAGCTTGTTGTAAAAAGTATATGTATCTATATTTGCATAATATAATATTATTGAAATACTGTTGTTGTAATGTATATGCTTTTTTACTATATAGTCAATAAAGCTTATATATCTCTCTAGGTTTTATGAGTATTTGGACTTGGACTGATTTATTAGTTTGAGTTATTGCTTGTGAAGCTTTTCTTGATATCTAGAAAGGTGTTAACCTGTACTGGCCTAACTAGAAGCTTTATGAGGTTGATGTTGGACTTTCAAGAGCTTACTGTGATTCAATCTTTCTTGTTGTTATTGTTTTTTTTTTTTTTTTTGAGTACCCGTAGTCTAGCTAGATTGTCAGTTTATTAATCAATTAAAAACAAAAATATATTTTCATTCGTGCAGCATAATATATACTACAGTTAAACTATTATTCTAATCTAACTAACTCATCATAAGCATAAAAACCTTTAATTTGACCTTGGGAACAAATTTAACTCCACAGTGTCTTTAAGTAAAGACCCTCCTAGTCCACTGCATTATTGCTAACAGGTTGTTACTGCCATACAAAAGAATGGGTTGAAAAAAGAGGAAGAGTGATGTCTAAAAATGTCTAAGTAGACAACAAAAAAATAAAAGAGTAAAATTTGAAAAAAAATATTTCTAGCTTTCTCCAAAGATCTGCTTCTCAAAACCTCTTTTCAATAAGAAATGCTTGATTGGGATATTTTTTCTTTTTCTGATCATCTGAGAAACTTATTTATTCTTGATCATGATTTTCTTATTTGTACCATCTGAGAAGACTTATTACCTAGTGGGAGCCTTTACTTCCAGGACACACTTGATCCCAACTTTCTTTGGACAGTGATTTTTTATTCACCTATGATAAAGAGACAACTTATAATGGACCCCAGGTTCTTATGTAACCTAGTAAGGACTAGATTATGTTGTTTCAGTGTAATACCATCCAGTAGCTGCACCTAATTAAAGGAATTTTACTGGTATACATCTTCCATTACCCAAAAACCAAAATTCCCACTAATCCTTTGCCTTGTAATAATGAGAGGGTAACAGTAGTGGTGGAATCCTTGTCGATTGCAATATCCTTTAACAACTTCTGGGGAAATACATTTTCAACTGTAATAAAGGGTTGAAGCTTAGCATAAACTAGAGACTGTTCAGTTTTATTGCCTAACTGGAATAAAAAGGAGACCTTGATCTTGAACTTTGCCTGACCAGGATAATAGGAGAGAGAGACCTCAGCTTGAACAAATAGTAGCTTTTTTACTACATGGGGACTTGTTGCCTATATCTTTTTGGTCTCATGGTACTTGATCTGTAGGTTAATTCAATTAGAGAAGTGGGCATATATGGGACACAAATCAACTCTTACTATCACCAATAATGTCATCAGAACATGTGAGGTAATCAATAGGAGCTTGTTTATATTCAGTTACTAATGTGTTTCATATCAATTAATCAGATGCCAGGTGATATTGTACTATCAGAAATTCAGGATCAAACTGAGGCAGACAAAATCCCTCAAGAAAACTGTAAAAAATGGTAGATACTATAAGAGGGTATAAGATAGTATGTAATAAGGTGGATAATAAGCCTTCCTCTGTTAATAAAATCTCTATTTCTTGTTACTTCTAGCTTTGTAAGGTGACATTCCACTTGTCAGTCCTTTTACTTCCTAGAACCTTCTTGCCCTTAGTAGAGGAAGTGCATACTTGAGTCTTTTTGGGCTACTAGAGACTCAAGTTTTTATTCAAAGAAGTTTATAAACAAGTAAGGGAGGGTAAAGGAGATACATGAAGACAAGCTTTAAGTTGTTTTAATAAAAATGTAAAGACTTTATTAGTAAAGAAGTATAAAACTTCTTGTGAACATCTTTTTTGTATATAGTCAGAGAATCAGTGAAAAGAGTTTTTTTTGTTGTTTTCCCTTTTTATTCAGTCTTTCTTATTATTTTTCTCTTTCTAAAAAAAATATTTATGTAGTAGAAGTTAGTAATTTTGTAAAACTTACCTCTTCTGCACTCTGTAAAAAGTTCTTGAAATTGGTTTTGTAAGTTGTTTAGTTGTAAAGGTGATTTCTTTTATTTTTTTTTGGCTGGTTTCTCTTTTTCTCAAAAAATTACTAAAAAAAAAATTTTTTCTGAAAAATTGGTGATTAATGGAAAGATTTTTTTTTTATTGCTACTTCTTATACTTTTGTAATCCAATATTATTTTAATTAAGTTCTTTCTATTTCTACCTTTTATTCTAAATCCACTGCCATTAAAAAATTAATTTTTACTATTCAATATACACATATTTATTTCTTTGACAACATTTATTTTAAACTCTTTTTGCTATTATAGAATTTAATTTCTTTATTGTTGATTTCCTTGAACTATCTAATTTATCTATTAATTGTATATCTTAAATAGGTCACTTTGCTTTATGCTTACCTAAAACTTATAATTATTACAAAACCTTTTATTTTTTAATGAAGTTTTATATTTTGAATTACTTTTTAACTCTTCTATTTTTTTTTTTCTATTCTATCTCTTATTTTTATTCTTTTAATAATACACATATCTATATTATAATAGCTACCTCCAAGAATATTTATGATTATTTGAACAACATTTTTTGTTCACATACTCTAATATACTATAAATGAAGCTCTTCTCTGGTAATAGAACTTAGGATCCTATAACTTAACTGATTTTCTTTGAAAAGGTCATAATAGTTAATCAATGGAAAAATAAAAAACTAATTCATATTCTCAATATCCATTTTCAAGATAAAACTGAGAAATAGTAGATAAAATATTTTAACGACAATAATATTAATACTAATACTATAAAATAGAAGGCTATTTTTATTGAATTCAAAAATAGTTTTGTACCTAGTGATGAATCAATAAATAGATGTATTATCTTAAAAAACATAAGCAAGAACCAATCGAATCTGTGACTACTTACCATGTCACTTTTAAAAAACTTCATAAAAGAACTATTATTGAAGATGATATAAGCCCTAACCAACAAATCCACTATTATATCAGAGGATTACTATTATATCTGGCTTTAATTGTTTTTATGAATAATTTTAATGATATGATTGCCACACATAAACTTGTAATAGTTTATTAAAATGATCAGAATATAAATAATAATGAGAAACTACACAATATTGCTTCTATTTCAAGAAATTTCAAAATGGCTTCTTTGAAATCTGAGAATCCTATTGATACTTTTATCAAAAAGTTTAAAAAGCTCCAATTGAACTTGGTTAAAAAATTGAAACTTCTTTTTGCTCAAATAAAAAAACAAGTTTGTCATTCAAGGCTACCTACCTCTAATCCTATTAATAGATCTAACTCTGCTCAACTTGTATACTATAGGCACAATAAATCAAGATATCTGATCAAGGAATACATGCTTTAAAAGGTTCAAACAAACTTCTCCAGGTTCAGAAAATCTTTGAACTATCTTATTATTGAGAAATCTAAAAAGAAGTTCAATTAATTTGAATGTAAAGAGAAAGTTTATATTGGTCAGTGCAATCAATCTTATACCACTAATAAGAGAGAGGTTAAACAAAAGCAAAAACAATTTGAATCAAATAAGGAATTAAACTTATGTATTAGAAAAGTCTTTAGAATCTCATCAAGAGAAATCCATAACTCTGAACCAGAAGTGATTGCAATTCTTTCTACTGTTAAACCCAAAAGATTCAAAAATAAAGCCCAACTATCTATTGTGGATCAACTGCTCAACTATAATATCTCTAAGAATATTTTAAATCTTTCTGCCAAAGCTACTCTGAAACAAATATTACAATATTCCAATTAGTACAAAAATTTTGTAAAAATTCTCAATCAATCTAAATATCTGTAAAAATCAATTATCTTATCTTTGATAACTTAAGGAAAACCATAGCTACTAGAAGCTATTTCCATATCAAAAGAAATTCTATGATAGTTATTCTTGACTCTGGTATTACTATCAGTATTATTACTAACAAACTTATAAGAAAACTTGTTTTAAAAATTGATATCAAGTCCAAAACTATTGTAATTACTATCAATAGTACACAAACTAGAGCCCTTGGATAGACAACTTTTCTAAAAATATTTATCCAGGATTTTATTGTATCAGTAATATTACAAATAATAGAGTTACATAAGGAAACCCTTCTTCTGAAAATTGATTGGTTGAATTATATAAAGGCAAATTAAAATTTTGAGAACTATACTCTTCATATTATTTATAAAAATAAAACTATTGCCATAGGAATTACCAATCAATACTAATACTTATTCATATCTTCCATAAGATAATAATAACTATAAGGATAATGAAAATAAACTTTTGATAAAATTGAATATGAATCTAAAAGTAATCTTAAGGAACAGAATGCCTATACATCTGATCTTGTTTTTGAATCTGAGGATAAAAACCTTACCATTTTTCTCTTTGATTATTCTGAACCATTTACTGGAATCTTAATCAAGAAACAATAAAATGAGGTTCAACAAATTCTATTTTATCATAAGGATATTTTTGTTAATCATACTTTCAAGAAAGATTAAACAAGTAATTTGAAAAAGACTATAGTGGTTACTACTAGTTGAAATTGTATCATTCGGCAGCTGAATTATTGCTGAATTTGATTAAATTTATTAATAAAAATATTGCCAAATTCTTTTCGATTGCTGCTACTCAGCATATTACTATTTTGGCAATAAAGTGGTAATCAAAATTCAGCAATCAAAAATTCAGCAATCAAAAATTTGACAATCAAAAATTTGACTATCAAAAATTCAACAAATAAAAATTCATTATAAAATTATTTATTAACAATTCAATAAAAATTTGACATTAATTTATTAATAATTTGTCAAAAATTCGTCAAAAATTCATCAACTATTTATTAAAAATTTGTCAACTATTCACCAAAACTATTCATTAAAAATTCAGCAACTATTTATTAAATTATTCATTAAAAGTTTATTGACTATTCATTAAAAATTTGATAATTATTTATCCAAAAATTTATAAAACTTGTGAAAAAAATTATTTATATTTATATATTATTTGATATTATTTATATATTGTATATATATATTTTTTTTACATGTGGGTCTATAGCACAGTAGTAGTGCTCCCAGATCACAATAACAAGGTCCAAGTTTTATATCACCTGAGGACCATATGAAAAATACTATACACAATAAAACAATTCTATTGGATGACAGATTAATACTTGTCATTGGGTGTAGTTCCGACTATTTTACTGATACCTAAAATAAAAGGATCTGCTATAATATAATGTTACCTATAGCTGATCTTTATTAGATCAGGCCAGTCTATGGATGTTGTGAATAATCAATATCTTATCATTATCATGATAAGGTGAAGGAAGATAGGACTGATCTCGTGGTCAACCAGGACAGAAACTGGATTGACAAAGACACTTCATTGATCTTACCAACTGATAAAGAAGTTATCAAGTTAAGAAGGCTGAAGTCTTGAAGAAAGTAAACATTGTACCAATGGGATGCATAAAAGCATGGTCAAACTTGCTTGTGATAAATTATCAGAAAACCTTGGTGAAAGTAGAAATCTATAAACCATATTGAAGTCCCAAAACTGGAGACAGGTTAGAGTATATGCAATGGTCTGATAATTAGATTACTCTATAAAATTGTTCTAGGAAAAATTAAGAGAGTATTGTATGGTTTCTCTTAACAGGGCTAGTTAGTATATATAATATATAATACATTTATCATGTATAAATCATCATATATATAACATTATTTTATAATAAATAAAAACTATAGTATTTCATTAATAGAGTAGGCCATTGGCTCAACAGAACATATTAGAGAACTTACTGATGCTTTTAGATTTAATCTAAACAATAGATATAAAAACTTTACTTTTTACATCGATAGATTCTTTAAGAAAGAAACAGGAGATATTGAAACAGTGTATCAGATAGATTTCGCTTGGATTCAGACTTCAAACAATATCATTGTCAATCAATTCTTAGCAGAAGGACTGCTATGGCCTTTAGCAGTAAAAGCAGAAATACTAGCAATATTGACAGTACTTTACACTCTATCTCAAGATACTAATGTCACTATCTTTACAGATTGCAAAAGCTATTAGAATATGAAATACCATACAATTACAACCACTTATATTATTTAGAAAATGGATTAAAATAGCTAACTGGCCACTTTGAACAAGAATAAAAAATTTAGTTAAGAAAAAAAGCCTTACTTTAATACTAGAAAAGGTCTATGCACATAAAGAAGACTATTTCAATAATATGGTGGATATACTAGCAAAATTAGCTAGAAAAGAAAATCCAATAGAATAGCAGCACACATCAGAAATATGTGTAATCTTCTCTATAGCCACATGAAAAGGCCTGACTATTAACATTGATATCCAGGAGTTCATTAAAGAATAGAATCATAGAAAGATTAGTCTTGACTGAAAAATTCAAAGATGGATTCAGAATAGATAGAGTAAAAAGGAAACCAAGATAAACTGAACAGTTTTTTGGAGCCAGTTTAATATTCATCATATATTGTATACATCCTTTAAGGATAACAAGAACAAAAGCTTTTTGGTAAATCTTACTTACAATGAACTTCTGATATTACAGATATTTAAAAAGTGAAAACCAGAAGTTTATAAATCAACCACTTGTATTAGGTATGGAACTTATGAAGAAATAACTGATCACCTGTTCTTGTGTTTAGCAACAAGCTTCGAAAGACTAGACATCTGAAAAGAAGCAAGTAGGAAATTGGTTCAATATATTACTAATCAAGTGGAGGTCAAGATAAAGATTAAGAAGCTATACTTCAATTAGTTAATATGTGGCTCAATAATATATAGCAACAGGAACAGAGTCTTTTTAAAATAATATGTGAATATATATATAAAAACAAAATAAAAGATATTGAAGACTTTTTCAAACTATATTACAAGATAAAGCTACTTATCATAAAGAAAGCTATAGGAAGACTATGTCAATGAATGCGAAAGAATTTCAAGAAAAAAATCTGGAACGAATGCTGCAAAATGGTAATTGAATGGGAAAAAACCTTAGATATTGATAGGAAATTCAAATAATACTGAGTTTCAAAAAGCAAGCTTGAAAATACTAAAATCTAGAAGAAAAAAATAGTCCTTTATTAGACAAGATATTACATAAAGAACAATTTCAAGGTATAAATCATAAGGAGATTATTGGAAGATAGATAGTTAAAGGAGGAATGTGGTTAGGTATTTGAACTACCATTTAGAATTTTGGATAATTTACAGTAATGATCTGTAAGCAATGAACTTGATAGTAATTCAAGTTATTAAAAGAGCAAAATATTATCTCCTAAGTTGTATTTAGAGAAGTTAAACTTCTAAGAGGGGTGAGCTGCATATGAAAATCTTTGAAACTGTATAACATTTTAAATACACACTAAAGATAAGCCGTGTCAGTCTGATGGCGAATTAAAAAAAAAAAAGAATATATATACAATATATATATATATTTTAAAATATTGGCTCATTCTTGTGCCCATATATTATGTATTTTATTAAAGTAAGTAAAAAAATCTAGGAACAACCGGGAAGAATAATTATCCATACTGTCTAAGGATTTACTAATCAATGAATAGTAAAAAGAATCAACTATTTACATCTCACCCAATCAGGAAAGATAATTATATAACTATTTAGTATAAATTAATTATTTTTTTTTTGGGTACCCATAACCAGGCTAGATCGTTAGTTTATTAATCAAAAGAAGAAGTACACCTTTCTTTTGATCCTGGTGATTATGGCCTGTCACTAATTACTGAGTGTATTTAGAAAAAGAG